>JAYMTF010006454.1:0-10243 GCA_036897485.1 Pelargonium nanum
AAGGACAAAGATTTGAGCGAAATTACAAATATCCTCTCTGGAGAGGTGGGTTTCAGAGAACCAGAGACGCATGGCAGGGGAGAGAAGGAGCTAAGTCCTGTTTCGGGGTCGAGCCGAATCGGGTCGAATCGTAATGGGTCGGGCCTGGAAAAGGGTTTGGATTTCGCAGAGGTGGAGATTTTGGCGGCGGCGACTACGGAGCTTCGATGAAATCGAGGATTGAATCGCCATGAAAAGGGAGTTAATGGCAGTTTCTGGTCTCGGCCGGACCGATTCGATTCGCCATAACTGGTATTGGGTTTTGGTGTTTGAGGATTATAATTTTAGAGTGTTGAATAAAGAATTGAATTTTTTTTAAACAATCTCTGTTAATAATGGTGACACTAAGCTATTTTTGAGGTCATGGTTTATTTTGGTTTGGGTTTGAACCAATTGTGTGAACTTTTGGGTATTTACGTTTCCTTTTTTAGTTGGTGGGTTAGTTTATCCTTTAAATGGTGGGTTCCACCTAAATTATAGATTTCATTAGAGCTTAGAGCTCAAAAATGACACCTAAGTGGGCGTCCTCCTTAAAGTATAGTTTCAAATAAACCGTTTAATGGTAAAATGCGCAGTTATACTAAAACGGTTGTCATAGGATCCACACACTCGAAAGTTACGCTTGACCTACTGTTGAAAAGATAAGACATAGAAAAATGCAGTGAAACAAAAAATTCAGCATACGACTAGCGGAGGGTCGCGTATAAGCTCTTTAAAGTTGCTACTTTTCGGTCTTTTGAAGCCAAAATCTGTGACCCATTGCAAAACGATCCCCCGGAATTTATTTACGAAATGGGCCGAGGGCATCATCCACCTTAGCATGTTCATATTGTAGGCGTGAAAGCTCACAAATGAGACCAAGTGTGCGTACTCCTTGTATAACCCAAAACAAGACGTTCAATTGTAAAATGCGCAGTTTTACTGAAACGGCTGCCACGGGCTCCGCACACACTAGAAAATTGCGCGCGACCCACTGTTGGAAAGTTAAAAAAGAGAAGAACGTGATAAAACACAAATTTCTAGCATACGACTAGTGTAAGGTCACATATGAGTTGTTTCAAATTGCTATATTTTTGGTCTTTTTCAGCCAAAATTTATAATGGTACTCCTTTGCAAAATGGGACCCCGAAGAAATTTTCCAGAATGGGCCGAAAACATCACCCAACCTTAGTATGTTCATATTAGAGGTGTGAGAGCTTAAAATGGGACGAAAGTGCGCGTCCTTTTTATTGTATACCCAAAACAATTTGTTTAATCTTAAAACGTGCAATTTTACTAAAATAGAAGCCACGGGCTCCACACACTAGAAAATTATGTAAAACCCAACGTAGAAAGTTCATACATAAAGAAACGCGACAAAAAAAAATCAATATACAACTAGTAGATAACAAAAGTTAAATTAATATGTGGCAATTTGATCTTTCTTCAAAAAAAATAAAAAGAGTAATTTGATCCATAGCAATTTTAATTTTTAAACACAAATTTGAAGACTCGCATTTTAAAAACAAAATTTAAACACTCAAAAGGTAGATAACCATAGAACTAATTATTATTACTAACTCAACT
This sequence comes from Pelargonium nanum, assembly GCA_036897485.1. Lineage (NCBI taxonomy): Eukaryota > Viridiplantae > Streptophyta > Magnoliopsida > Geraniales > Geraniaceae > Pelargonium > Pelargonium nanum. The sequence continues at coordinate 1,606 of JAYMTF010006454.1, forward strand.
TCTTTCCAAACAATTTTTTTAAAGATGTTATTTAATTTTATGACTTTTAAAGTAAAGTCAGTTGGTATTGAAACAACAATGTTACACACATAAGATTCTCAAAAATATATATATAAAAATAAAATAAAACCTCATTACACACACATATATATGGACCTTATTAGATAAGGGTGCACAAAATTGTGATTTTGCATGATTTTTTTCCTTATACATGCCTTAAAAAATTTAATGTTTAAGTAAAATAAATCTCATTCTCAATGAAACAAAAAAAGGAAACAAATAATTGGGTATTAAATATCAAAGATTTTTTTATTTAATTATTTAGAAGAAAGAAATATAAATAACTAAGAAATAGGAATTTTGCATTAAAAAAAAAAGAAGAAATTTGATTATTATTTTTAAAATAAAAAAAGAGGAATTTTTTTCTTTGCAAAGCCTCTCCTAATCGTACGGTCAATGAGTCAAAGTCAAGACTCGTCGCTTGTGACAAAACTCAACTGTCAAGTATCTGTTGACTTGGGAATCTACAGGTTTTGCTTCCCTACATTCGTGCTCACCGAAATTCCGTGTAACCCATATACGAACGGCTATGGTTTTGCCACGTTTGATTGATTTTATTATTATTTTATAGAAACCGTTTGGATTGTGCGTATGCATTGCACCATCATGGTGATTAGTGGCATAGTATAATGAATCCCAACAGAATCCTCGTACACCAGGATCCATTGTTATAGCAATTGAGTTTTTTTTTTTTTTTAGAAAAAAATAAGGAAACAAAAAAATAATCTTAGCTAGCTTCAAGGTTTAGCAAATGGAGAAGTAAATATTAATAGAGCTAATTACCATAAATTGATTGAGAGAAGAAAAATCCAAAACCTCAATGTTTCTTTACATAAGGATAAGCCAACGATCTATACACACATTTTTGTTTGTGAAACCCTAATCCATTGTTAGCTTCCTTGCTAGCTCGATCCATTTCGGAGAAAGTTTGTTCAGTGTTCAGTGCACGAGATTCTCACCATTGCATATGTGTCGAGAAAATCCAACATATTTTTGTTACGTGAAACTTTAATTGTCGTTAGTTTTTTCGTTCAATTCAAGTCGTTCAGTGCACGAGCTCTCACCATTGTAGCAGTTTCGAAGAAAATTCGGCCATGGATGATCCCTCCTTCCCGAAGGGTCTTAGGGTTTTGGCTGTGGATGATGATAGAGTCTTCTTGTATATATTGGAAAGAATGCTTCATTGTTGCAAGTACGAAGGTAAACTTTATTTATATATATATATGTTTTTGTAACAAAATTTTGTTTTAGCTTTGATCGATGAGTTCAATTATTTGATATCTTATAAAAAGAACATATAGATATGCTAATTTGATTCTAGTGACTACATGTGACCGAGGAGAGGACGCTTTGTCGATTCTCCGCGAGGATAAAAATAGATTTGATATCATTTTATGCGATCTTCATATGCCGGAAATAGATGGAATCAAGTTACTTGAAGTTATTGCATCCGAATTCGATATACCGGTTGTTAGTAAGTTCTTATAATCCAATCCTTTTCATTTACATACATGAAATTATAATCATTATTATTCGAAACAATGCTCGTAACGGAATAACATATATTTGTTAGTGATGTCTGGGGATGCAAGCGCCGAAGCTGTAATGAAAGGCGTGACTCGCGGGGCGTGCGATTTTTTAGTTAAACCAGTTTGTATAGAGCAACTTGGAGTGATTTGGCAACATGTTTTAAGGAGGAAACAAAATGGATCATCGAAATCGAACGTTGTAGGTCAAATTGGGGGAAATAATATTAGTCGGGAAACGTTCGTAAATCAGTCTAATTATGCTGATAATACTTCTCGAATTAGTGGACCGAACATCGAAAATTTGATGAGAACAAGTGAAAATTTGGGAGAGAAACAAGAAGTGGAATTAGAGGAAGAAGATCAATGTGAGGCTAATCAAGTATATGGAGCTAATAAAGCTAAGAAACCGCGCATAATTTGGACGCCGGAGCTTCATCAGAAGTTTATGCAAGCCGTGCAACAATTGGGCACTGAAAGTACGAATCTTGTACTAAATTGTTACGTTTGATTCTTGATTTTGCTGTGGAAGAAGTTTTTTTGGTTACTTGATTGGTATTTTTTTGAATATTATGTTCATAAGTAATTGTTTTTGAAAAACAGTTGAGAGCAAGTTTTATCTGATAGTTTAAATTTCTTGTTATATATGACATATATTTGCTGATAGCCTGATATGACAATTTAACTATCATTTTTTTGGTCACTTGATTAGTATTGGTTTTTATATTATGTTTATACAATAATTAGGTGTTGATATAATGAAACTTGTTACGTATATTCGTTTAATGTGTTGATTTGTTTTTGTTGTTTTAGTTATATGATTCGTATATGTCAAATATGTTGATATGACAGTTTAAGTATAATGTTTTGATCATTTGACAGTTTACGTATAGTGTTTTCACTTTTTTTTCTATGTTTATAAGAACTTGTGATAAATTTTAGCGTTTGAAAATATAAATCCTGTTACTATTTGTTATAGTGTTACATATTTTTCGAGTCTCTTAATTTGTTTTTGTGGCGAAGAAAAACTATTGTGAACAAGTTCTATTTTGTATTTTGTACTCTTTGTAACTTTTGCTGATTACAATAGTTTTAAGTATCAATTTTTTGGGTTAGTTGATTGTCAACAAGTTTTATCTAATAAGAGTTTTTGTGTTTTGAGTGATTTTTGCTGATTATAAATTAATATCAGTTTTTAAGCTTTTTTTATTATATATATTTTGTATTTACAAGTTGTTGTATGTTGTGTTCAAATATAATATAAGTGTAGAGATCAATGCTGATTCTGGTTTTGCATTACATATATTGGTTTTATGCAGAGGCTGTTCCTAAGAAAATTTTGGAAAGTATGCAACAAATGGGTGTCACTGATCTCACTAGAGAGAATGTTGCAAGTCACCTTCAGGTAAATATTAAATTATATAACAATGAATAATTTATTATTTATCAACATTTTTTAGTTATATATCTAAAGGTTAAAGCTGACAATTCAGAGTTCGATTTAAATTTGTATGATATGTTGCGTAGTTTTAAATTATAATTTTCGTCTTTGTTTGAATTTTTTTAGAGATGATATTTAAAATTAAATACATACACATTTTTTCTCTAAATATTCTTATTTTAAAATATATCAAATTCCATTGGATATGAAATTTAAAATATAATTCATACTGTTCTTTGATATTTTAATTACTTTTATATAATATTAAACAAACTAATCCTTACAGTTTTGTTCCTATTAGACCCCAAAACTTTGGATAATTTAGTAATTGTCCAAGTATATTTAAGAATGATAAAAGTTTACATGCAATTTACAGTTTCGTACAATTCACGAGTCATAAAATAACACAAATTATATACTATATATGTGAACTTCGATTCAATCTAATCACTTTGTTTTGATGTTGTTTAATTTATTTCAGAAGTTTCGTCTATATATTCGAAGGAACTCGGATTCACATGATCAGTCTGGGAACTCCTCACCCTTACTTTGCCCTAATAGTTTTGATCAATCTTCTTCTTCACCATCATGTTACCAATTCCAACATAGCACCCATCTAAACCCTACCAATATTGCCTTGGCTCTCCAAGAACAAAGAAGGATTTTTAACCCTATTACAACACATTCAAGACAAGCTAATAATCATCTTGTTGGTGGTGTGGTCTCCACAAACTTGGGATTTGGATCAAACCCTAACCATCAAATACCTTTGATCCAACAACAAGTTCAAATACCTCCTAGGGTTGTCAACTTTCATACACCAAGTAATTTCCAAAATGTCATTCCAAATGGTGCTTCTTTTTTGAACAACTCATTGGTGGATGCAAGCAATAGTTATGCACTTCAAGGACATGTCATGGCAAATAATGAGTTCACTTCTCCAATGAACAATGTTGGTGTTGCTTCTATTCATCCATACAACAATTATTCGACCGACGACGTTGTAACTAACATCAACTATGTTCGCAGTGGGAACGTGTACTCGCCTTTTAAGGTAAGTTTTGTATCTAAAATTTCGTTTGTAATTTTGTTTTTATTTCTAAACAAGTGTATTTTCTCTTTATTCTTTTTTTTCTCTTAGTAAAAGTTGTCTATTTCACGTTATATTATACTAGAGTTGACAAATGTAACAACGGGTTTGTCAAAAAGTTGCAAGTATATTTCTCGAGTTGCGGCTTACTTTACAAGCAAAATAGGTTGTGGACATGAACATGTCAAGCCCGCTCTGGCTCGGCATCAAATGAGTTGGGCCATCACAACTTTTTTTCATTTTGAAAGCAGTATTGTCATGCCGGATTAGTAATTGCCCACATGCCATTGTTACATTTGTCAAGTCTATAATTTTATCACCATGACCTCGTGTTGTAACAAACTAACTCAATGGATTATAATTTTAAAGGAAAGTGTGCACTTATTATGGAACGGATGGAGTAATAATATGTTAATGTTTTAGCGATCTTTTTTGGATTATTGCAGGAAGGAGGAGTATCGGTTCAAGATTCGGATTCTGAACCCTACCTATATGGCTACGACCAAAATACTACCTTTTTTCAGGAGACATGATAATTCGACGAATAGTTTATTTAAATCTTATCTTAGGACTATATAATTATTGTTAATTACTGAATTGGACATTGAAAGTAATGTTTTCATACATAATTAGGGTTAGTTATTATGTGTTGGTGTATTGATTTTTGTTTTTGTTACTCCCAATTATTCCTTTTTAGCATTTGTCAAATAGATTGATATTATTTAGAAAGAAATGGTTGTATATGACATAAATGGACAAATCTATTTTACTATGAATCCTGCTTGGGTCTTAAAAGACTATTATAAATTAAACTAGAGTTTATATATTAACATAATCACATTTATCAATTTCTTTATTTTTCGTAAGTTGTTTCCACCCCACTCAATGTGACTCGAACTCACGACAAATCATAGAGAAGTGTGCTTTAAACCACCGTGTCATCCTCTAGGTGATACCTTGCTTTAGTTCATCCTCTCATGACGAGGACTTTTTAGTCATTTTTCGACAGCTAATGAATCCTGAACGTTCAGCATTATAAACTTTTCTTTATATAGTATAAATTTGTAAACTTTCTTTTGTTGAAATATTACATAATGTTTACTAATATACTTTGTTTGTGTTTGCAACATTTTGTTTGACATGCCATGTTGAGAGTCACTGTCCTGAAAAGGAGATGTTTGATCTCTAGGGTTCTGTAAAACATTGAAGAACTAGCTAGTTAGTTTCTTGAGCTGGATTTGTGGAATGGTCCCTATGAAAATCATGATAATGATAGAGAATTTGGCTGCAATTTTGAGTGGGGACTGATAAGGACATGGCTAGCTCTAATTGTTCATCTACATGTTAAAGCCAGAGAGAATGCATAAGACCCGTTCTGGCGTCCAAACTCTCATCCTCAGAAAGTAAAGGTGTTCATCGGACTGAAATTGGATTAGACATAACTGAAAATGAAAATTTAAGAATTTAGTGATTGAAATATTTGCAATCTGGCGCCAGAATGGATCGGAGTAAACAAAATTTTTAAAAATAAGTCTAAAATAGCTTGATTCATGTTAGCTAGCTTCTAAGATTAATGTCATTGTCATGTTGTTTCATCCACATATATAGATTTTTTATGAAAAAAAAAAAGAAGAAGAAAAGAAAACTTATATGAACAATATTACTTGCCATATATATATAGATCAGCTGGCCATTGTTTTAACTTAGATCATTGTTTGGACAAAAGTTGAAGAACTTTTAGAATTTGGAATGAATCTATTGTGTCCCTATTTGCATGTGTTGATATGGCATTGCAATGTACACAAAAGAGCAATGAGCTTTTGGATTGTGCACAAAGATGGGAGTGAAAACTCATTGATTCTTCTACCACCTAAACATGCATGGCCATTTATTCATTTCGCTATTCTTGTGCCTATCTTTTTGTTTAGTCTAAAGATTCCATTACTAGTTTTGTTGTTTCTTTTGGCCAATATGTTGCAATGAGTCAATAAACTAGTGCTTACAATTTGAGTTTAGTGTTATCGGATCCAACTTGAAAAGAGAACACTTAAGTGCACAAATGTTAAATATGTTAGTATAAAGATGATTTGATAGAGCTATAACCAGGGGCCGCAAATTGATGAATCACAGTTTGTGCATTTATACTTTTATCGATTGAAAGGACATATGTGTGAATCATGTCGGATTTGTAGTTGAAAATGTGTGGATGGAGTACGGTTGCACTACCTGAAAAATAATTAGGTTCATTTGAGTCATACCCATATAAATGCTTGTCGGGATTTATGCAAACGCAATTTTAGGTTCAAACTGTTACTTTACAATAAGTATCTTTTTAGTACGAGCTACGTTGAACACATAAATGACACATTAAATTTTCTAAAATGCAAGTCTACAATAAAAGTTTGGCACAAAGAGAAAGGAACAGTCGCTTTAACAAGAAATCTCGTGTTTGACCCTTTTGCAAACATAATCTTCTACATTTTTGAAAAACATTGTCACTTGTACTGTTTGACAGTACGTTCTAAAATCTGAAAAGACTAAAGAAGCTGACTCTCGTTCATTAGACCACCTTTCAACTTGTGTTATTTGAGAGTAACTCGAGAGATTAGACTTAAATTGGCAATTCCAGCAACTCCTAAACAAGATAACGCGAGTCTCGCATACCGCCTTTGTAAGATAGGGTTACCATCCTCATATCCCACAAATTAGCAACATAGGTGTGTAGGTTATGGTTGTGGATGGACCTAAAGTGCACCTCCAAGCCAAAATGTTGAAATTTTGGCATGACATGCCAAAAAGAAATGAGATTAGGCAAAAGCATTAGAGGTATATGTGTGGAGTACAATTATTGTATAGGAGCATAAGAGTATGCTAATGTCTGCTTGTGAGTGAAGACAAGAAAGTTTTTAAAATTTTGGGAAGGACCATAACAAGTAGGGTTTGGTTTATGAAAAATTTAAAATGGTCCCTTCACTCACACTTGAAATCAATTCACAACTCTGGCTGTTTCTAGCTGTAAAGGCTCTGGTTCTGGATACATCTATCAAATTAACATCAAAAACAAAAATAGATGTCATGAACATCAAAGATGATCATATTTTATCTTTAACTCAAAATAATTGTGTAGTTACGGATTCTTTTACCATTACGACGTTTCAAAAGATATAACTGTACTTTTTGATTTTCTGTAACGTTTACACTCTTTGTGCCTTCAAATCATCAATTTTATTGGAGAATTACGGCGTTTGTCTGAATCAATAAAATTACAAAAAATTATGAGCATGCCATTTCTTTTATTAATAATATTTAATAAAATAACACCTTTCAAAGCAGCCGACATATACTAACCTTTCAAATTAAAATCCAAGAAATTGGGCAAAAGAAAATGGGTCCCCACCTTTGATGCACTTTCTAAGCTACAATGACATTTGGGTCTCCATAAATAAAAGAAATAAATGAGAGGACAAGAACAAACAACTAAGGTATAGAGTGAAGAAAGCATATGAGGATTGCTACAAGGGCAAGCAAAGGAACATATATATGTTAGAGAAATTGATGGATAGGTTTCTCAAGTGTAAAGGAAGGTTTCAAGTTCTAGATTTGTGTGTACTAAAAAAACGTTTGTGATAGAGCTGACAATTTGAACATAATCGAAATTTGAATTGTCAACTCTATTGCGAGTCCATCCACCTACCTAAGTATACCTTAAACATCATCTTTACTGTAACCAAACTTCAAGATATTAACAATAATGCCACCCCCAAAACTCTTTCTACACTTCCCCACCAAAACTCAAAACTCAACACCACATATTTGAACAGTAATTGCAGACACATTTGCTCAGGAGACTTTGACCCAACAACTGAAAATAGACCAAAAATTAAAATAAACAAGCAAAAGTCCAAAACAGAGGTTGAGGTGTATGTGTCTATAGATAAGTGAGTGACAATTAACATTTCAAAAAGAGGATATATATGATATTTTACATTAGGAATGATATAAACTAATAGGAAACACATACAAAGATCATGATGAGTACACCCTAAATAAAAAATTCACTAGAATAAGTAGACATATACAAAACACACACAATACTACAACTCGTTACATACACACATACACATTGGTTGTGGATGTAAAATGCAAATTTGGGTCCTTTCCTTTCATGTCATGTCCCAACAATTGAATTTCAATGATCTCCCAGAAATGTATTATCACTCTTTTAGATCCAGTTAGAGGTACCAAGTTGAATTTTGAGTCTGATTCAAGTTAGGCTTTCGAGCTCGATTGAAATGCCCAACTCAATATGGTTTTTGCAACACAACATTCTAAAAAACAAACAATATTAACTTAAAGGTAAAAGACCCAATTTAGTCCCCATACTTTGATGTTTTGACCCAATTTGGTCCCTAAACTGTTTTTAACCAAAAATAGTCCTTGAACTTTGGTGTTTTGACCCAATTTGATCCTTGAACTTTGTTTTGACCCGAAATGGTCCTTGAACTTTCAAATAATGACCCA
>JAYMTF010006455.1:0-10241 GCA_036897485.1 Pelargonium nanum
CTAGTGCCCCCGGCTTGCGGATCTGGGTAACGCCCAGCCACAATGAGTTTTCACTCTTCAAAAGGAAAAAGTTTCTGTTGGAGGTCATGGAAGTTTCTATGTTTAGGATAAATTATGATTTCGCTGTTTTGCTAGCTTATGCTTATGGTACTTTCTCTATGTTAATTGTAATTTCGCTTTGCAATTAATAAAAGTAGCAGGTTCAAGGTAAAAAAAAAAATTATATACTCCCTCCATCCCAAAATAAGTGTCATTGTTTTTATATTGAGAAAAATTTAAGGAAAAGTTAGTGTGGTTTATTAATTTACTCTTGTATTCTCATAATCATGTGTTGATTGATACTAATAACTTATTATATATTCTAATAACTTATTATATATAAGAATACTATTGAGAATAATGTGAATTAGATTATTATTGTTATTGTTATAATAAATTAAAATTTCATTCACTCTCCCTTTCAAAAATAAAATAATAAATAATAAATAATTTCATTCACTCTTGAATTCATGTTCTTAAGAAAATATTTAATCCAGATATCATATTTTAATACATGACTTGATAACACTGTTGGGCTCTCTCTACGTATGCAGTTCTGTAGCAGGTAACAACTTGAATGGCAAAATACCCAGCTTTGTAAAGGATTGGACAAATATATTTCGTTTGTAAGTGCTTCATCTCTCTTATGATCATGATATCATTTACTCGTTTGATAATTGATTTTTTTTCTTTGTACCTCATGTGCTCTTACGCACCAAATTCAAATGCTACCGATTTATTTTTTTAGTATACATTTTGGGTCAAATAAGTTACCAATTTGATTTAATTAGTTTCATTAGTATCTATTTTCTGTTGATGACCACTTTGAAACAAAATAAATATTAACTCAACAGTTTTAAATAAAAGTCAATATTAAGGAAAGTAACCTTTTTAAAAGTAATTTATTTTATATTAATTATAAATAAAAACATTACAAATATGAAATCCCGTTACAGCCTGTAAGTCTACCCACTTCTTTAAGCCTCACATAAAACACGACGAGCTAGCCGAAACATAAGTTGCATGATTCGCAGACCTACTAACAAAATCAAAATTTATACTAGTTAAATGCTTAGAAAGATTCAAGGTATCACCCACAATCAAACCGAAGACACTGATTTTATCCTTCTCTTCGATCTGCACAGCTTCTAAGACTTTAAATGCACTAGTCTACTGCAATTCCAACAAGAGAGGACAAAACAAAGCTTCAAACACGAGAAGACAAAACTAAACTTCCAATAAGGGAAGACATACCGCAACATCCACGAAGGGAGTAAAAACAAACTATAAAACCAATATAACAACTTAACATTATAAAACAGAAAAACATGAAAAGATTTAAAACAGAAAAACAAAGCTTCAAACACGAGAAGACAAAACTAAACTTCCAACAAGGGAAGGCGTAGTAAACATACTCTCACAAATTAGGCAATAATGAAGGCATAGATGATAATACGTCATCTGCAGTGGATTGAAAAAGATGAGCCAGTAGTGATGATGAAACCAACGTAAGAACAAGACTAATCATGTCGAATATGCTAAATATGTGTTTATTCGATAGAAGTATTGCGCACAAAAACTATTGAACCACTGCCGATAACAAAAAAAATCAACGGTGGTTCAAAAAAGAAACTTTGATAAAGAACTAAAGATGACGGTTAGGGTTTATGGAGAAAGGAGAAAACTAAGGAAAGTAACTTAAAAGAAAAGGGTAATTACGCAAACATATCTTGTGGTTTTGTCCACAAACAGACAACTACCTAATTTAAAAATCCATGACACAAAGCTACCATAAAGTGTTTGTTCACGACATTTAAATATCTTAAACTTTAAAATCCAAATTTTGCTCTCTAAAAAAACTATTATACCCTTCATTTAATTTTAAATTTTCAAATAATGGTATCTATTTGGCTTTATTAATAAATATCACTAGTCTTTCACAAGGTATAATTATCTTGTTCTCTATTATGAATCACAAAACATACGTATGAATCACATGTTAAAGATACATATTTTGCAATAAAGTCCCTCGCAAAAATCCAATTGTTAGTCTAACTCGCTATTTGACGATGAACATTCTATCTCAATTTCTTTTTCTTTTCTTTTTTGCAACTCTTCGCACGTTTTTAAATTTGTGGCACATGTCCGTCTCGCAAAATTTTTGTCGCTAAAGGCAGTTCCCTTGCAAAATTCACGCAATATTGCAGGGGAACCTTATGTAATGACAAACGCGTCTATCACAAAAAGAGTGTTTTTGGTGTAGTGTAGCTTTCATTTTTCATGTATGGTTATATATATATATACAATTCTCTAATTATTGTATATAGAATATTGCAAATATGTGTGTGTGCAGATATCTAGTTGATTGTCGAATGTCGATAATTTATATTCTTATGGTACGTATCTGTTTGACACAGAGAATTAATGGGAAATAACTTTGAAGGGCCGTTGCCTCAAGAAATTTTTGGTCTTCAGAATCTCTATACATTGTAAGTGCACCTAATCATACTCTTTACCAGCTTTAGTTACTATATTCTACACGTTGTTTCATTACTATTTTTTCAAATATATATCTTTCTCAAGACTCCATTTTATTTGTATGATATATAACCAGGTGGGTTAGTGACCTAATTATGAACCCATCAGACACTTTTGAATTCCCGGAATCCGCCAAATTTACGTCAAACATGTGGTCTCTGTAAGTAATCTGTTCAATGGCACTTGATACAATATATCTAAACTTGAACCCTAACCGTTGTTCATCTCTTGGTTCTTGTAGGATACTCCGAAACTGCTCCATTGGAGGTAAAATCCCGGAATACATTGGTAATATGCCAGAATTACGCTACCTGTAAGATTTTCTCCGTGCGCTAAAGTATTATATATATAGTGTTGTTTCATTGTTGTTAAGGAACACCTAGCAGCACAATCAAGTGCACACAAAAATTGTTTCAAACATATTTCAATATACTTCTAAACATTTTTTATGTTTGTCTAAATGTTTCTTCTCTTTTACTCTTCAGTAAAAATGTTTGGACCAATATTGAAATATGTTCATTCACTCTTATGTAATTTGTATTTATCATTAATTGTTTTAAATGATGATCATTTTTATTCTAATAATTAAGGTTTACTGTTTTGTCCAACAGTGACCTGAGCTTGAACAAATTAACCGGTGGAATCCCAGATTCTCTACAGAATTCGGCGTTCTTGTCTAAGGTGTAAGTGGAAATTTTATCGAATTTGGTTTAACTTAAATTGAACCAAAGAGTAAAATTGGTAGCAAATAAGGAAATGTATATTTAGAGTATCTAAACATTGTTGTAATTTGGCACTCAGGTCTTTTGCAGGAAATAAGCTGAATGAGAGGTTTCCATACTGGGCCATGAAGAAAAGCAGTTATTTTTTCCAGATGTATATACCTTAAAATTATTATGGTTGATGTTTGTTCAACTCTCTCTCTCTCTCTTTATATATGTATGTATATAATACAGTAACATTTTATGAGGCTTGATTAAAATGACAAATATAAGCTTTTCTGTTTCAGGGACATATCAGACAATGATTTGCCACTAGATGGCAACACCTTAGTTGATCAACAAATAATAGAAGATGGCAACACCTTGGGACCAGACATTCTTCTTAACATGTAAGGACTTATTCTTAATCAACCTTTTATAATGTTCTATTTGTTGCATTCTTATTTTGAAAGGATCTCATTACATTACATTCTACCAGGAACTTATTTGGATGTTGCTCCATCAATGATGGCATCCCTCACATCAATACATCTCTAATAAACATGTAAGGAACCAAATGTTTTGTTTCTATATATATACTTCACTCGTCTCAAAATAAGTGTCATTTTTATCCCAAAACAAGTGTTTTGTTTTCTTTGTAAGAAGTTAGTTATATATGAATTACCAATAGTATTATGTAATAAGTTAGTTTATATATCTTAAATTTGTTAAAACACATGAGTATGAGAATAAAAATTACTATTGAAATATACAACACCAACTAACTTCTTAATTTTTCTTAAAATAAAAAAAAAGACATTTATTTTAGAACAAAGGGATTTCACTTCTTAACCGTTCAAATATTGAAAAATAAGTCTTAATTAAAATTTAGTTGTGAACTAGTTTTAATGAAAAAAACTTCACTGATTTCTCCTTTTCCATGAACTTAAACTTTAAAATGACCAAATTTATTAATATAAATGTACTATTCAAATATTATTAAAATGAAGTACTATTCTAATACATTGAAATCATTTTCACCTTAATTTTGAAAATCTAAATGATGTCAATTCAAAAACACCCAAATTCATCAATTTATGAATTATTTTATTTTAGTTTTCAATTTCACCGTACTTTTCGAAATCATAATTGTAGAATTGGTTAATTAGCTTATCTTCTTCATTTATATGAAAATTAAATCACCCAAAAATATGATTTTATATTTGGATAGCATTATCTTTTCTCTTTGTTTCACTTATTCATAACTGCCATCAGCTTTTTTTTTTCTTACAGTAAACCATTTTTTAGCTTTTATATAAATGTAAACATTGAAAAATATTATAACTACATGAGCTAAAACTCATACTTTTAAACAATTAAGAGTAAAAAGGTTCAACACATTTTAAAAATTGTATACCTAAGTGCATAAACAGATACACAAACCCACATGTAAGCAAAATGGTAGTTACTTGAGAGTTAATCAAGATCAACATTTATGTACTTAATTTGTGCACTTTTACTTTTTCATTATCATATCTCATGCTGCTCGGTATTCTTTCATTTTACTCCTAGAATTCCAAGTCCACAAAAAATAATGGAAGCAGAGTGCCCTCTTGATGATTATTTAAAGGGTAAGCTCATTCCTTATAAACCTAAAAAGTTAAGCACAAATTTAATACCATATTGATCTTAACTTGAGGTCTCATGTTGGAGACCCCTAGAAAACTCATCCTCTTTGTCGCAATGCTATAACGGTGAAAATGTGTATTTAACCAATGTGAAACTTATTTCACTCACTTCAACACAACAGTTGACTTAGGTTGACGATATAAATTGTGTTATAAATATATCACTTTTGGTGCAGACAATTCGTTATTTATAAATTGCGGCGGTGACAAAAAATTTGACAAGTACGAAGTAGACAATGCAACATCAAATGCTTATGTGTCACCAGATGGAAAATGGGGCTATAGTTGCGCAGGAAACTTCATGTCTACCACTCCTGTTGGTAGTTACTTGAAGTCTGCTTACTTAAGGAGCACCAAATGTGCAGTTTCACCTCTTTTTGAAACAGCTCGACTCTGCCCCGTCTCTCTCACGTATTATGCTTTTTGTCTACGTAAAGGGAAGTACGAAGTCCAACTTCATTTCTCTGAAATTGTTTATGCCGAAGAAGAAAACTATGGAATTTTAAGGGATCGCGTGTTTGATATATACATTCAGGTAATTTCACTCTCACAAGTCACATCAAATAAAGTCTAGTGACATTTCTCTGATTTTAATGAACACAGTGTTATTGTATCCGACATTGGAAAAATGTGAAGTTTGTCCTCACTTGATATACACGTTGGATCTCCACCTATTAGCTTAAACTTTTGGGTTAGAGTTAATTTTAACACATATATACTTGTCATAATGTTAACTATTTAATGGGATGGTTTTGGTTTATAGTTTGGTCATTATCTTAAGATTTTACTTGAATATTTCCTGTTTTTCAACTCTTGTATGTGCCTATGTACGTATATTGCAGAACATCTCTCAACGTCAGAATGTTAACATAAAGTCTAAAGTGGGGGCACCGAATAGACCATGGAATGAAACTTTTACTGTTGATGTCAAAGATGATTCGCCGTTGAAGATTCAACTGTTGTGGGCCGGAAAAGGCGTTACAAATGACGATCCTCTCCTCAATGGACCACTAATATCAGCTATCACGGTTACTCCTGGTATAAACTGTTGAAATATAGTATTAAAAGTATAAATGATGACTATAACTATATATCATTATCTAATGCAAACTTGTTACATTCCTGAGATCAAATATTCTCAATACTCGTCTACATAATTTTCTGTCACAACTTCTCCATTGTTTGTTTAGATTGTTTTTTATATTGATATTTTTTTGCAATAATATTCAGCTCCAAAACCCAAGAATTTAGAGCCGTGGCAGATTGTCCTGATTGTAGCAGCTTCCATCATATTTTGCTATTTGGTTTTATTGGGTTTCAGCTGGAAAATGGGATGGCTGGAAAACAAAGAATGGCAAAGTGAGCTACAACTATATACATACAACCATTGATTCTTCACAGAACTAATTATTAGCTATCAACATTAATATATTATGTTTTGGAACAGACACAACCATAAAGCTTCGTGATGATGCCACAGTCACTGTTAAAGAGTTAATAGATGCCACTCTAAATTTCACAACTTGTGAAATTGGCAAAGGGGGTTTTGGAAAAGTGTACAGGGTAAAATATATTAATTTATTATTATTGTTATTATTATAATCTATGTTATTTATTTATTTAGTTTATTATTTGTACGTGCTTGCATGCATGCAGGTTGAAATACGCAACCAAATCTTGGCGGTGAAGAAGCTTTACGAAGCCAGTAATATTGTAGTGAACAAGGACGATAAACCAAGTGATACAGAGAACCAACTGAGAATTGAGAGTTATATTTTGAAATCATTGGAACATGAAAATCTCATCAAATTCTTTGGTAGCTTTTCTCGAAAGAAGCTGCATCTGCTGGTCTACGAGTACATGGACAATGGCAGCCTTCACAGCGTCTTATTTGGTAATTCATCACTCTTAATTAAGTTCTTTTATTTTCTTATTTGCAATATAATTAAAAATAATTTGATTAGTGTTAATTATATATATTTCATGTGCTCTATAACAAATTTATAGGTTTCTAACGAATTATTTGTTCTTAGAATATTATTGTTAATTTATCCTACCTTAACAAATTACTAACTTATCACTTATTTTGGGAGAAACATCATAGAAAGAGAGTGTAAGTATATATAGTTCAAAATTATTTCTATTAGTTGTTTTGAATGCAATAGTTTATGGTAGTTTGAGAACAACTCTCATCATAGGTAGGTAAAGTAATAATAAGTGCGTAAATTTAATGTGCAAACGATACTCTAACCGCTCTGGATCACTAGTTACGTAGACCACTCGTTACGTACGTTCATGGCTTTTATGTGCTAATTTGTGCACTCAAGTGGTTTTGTTGGGGTAACTTCAATGTACAGGTTCCAAATCCAAAATAATGAAACTTGATTGGGAAACTAGACATGCTATTTGCAAGGGAATTGCAAGAGGTTTGAAGTATTTACATGAAGACAAGGCATTCAAGATTATTCACAGAGATATTAAAGACTCCAACATTCTACTTGACGCTGAACTTAAGGCTAAGATATGTGACTTTGGGTTGGCCACTATTTATGATCCAAATAATTGCATTGATTACACCAAAAAAGGATCCGAGTAAGTACCTTACCACCTCTATTATATTGAACCTTCAACTATCAGGTTAAGATTTTAGTTCGGTTGGTTTCTTTACAGTCTTAATAATGTTCTAATCCAACTATAAAATAATCTCCTTGATACAGTGGATACACACCACCAGAGTATGTACAACGACAAATCTTCTCAGATAAAACCGATATCTACAGCTTTGGGGTTTTGCTATTTGAAATTGTCAGTGGACAAAGTAATGCATTAGAAAAATCATCCGGCAGGAGTGAATTTCTTCTTGATCAGGTAAAGAAACTGAAATATATATCACAGAGATCATTTTTTTTTCTTTTCTTTTTTTACAGTTAGGGTGTCTCTGTGCCATGTTACGTGCACTTTTGATACTATTCTCTCTTCGGTGATTTTAACGATGCACATTACGCATTGGTTTGGTGCAATAGAGGGAAAATCATTTGGACGTTGGCTTCAAGATTTGAACTCAACTTTAACCATTAGGCGTTAATTAGTACTTATTACACTGAAGTTTTCTAACTAATGTGTTGTATATGCATCGATCATGATACCAATGGGTTGTGGCTCAGTTGGCAATGCAGGCTGAGATTGTGGGAAGAGTTCTCGAGTTCGATCCCCACTAAACACACCTATAGTGAGGGGTGAAGAGTCTTAACTATGACTAAACCCGGAACAGGATTAAACCCGTGGTTTACGCCCAAAAAAATGTGTACTATATATATACTAATTCCTATTAATGATGCAGGCTTACGAATTTCTCAAAAATGGAAACCTGATTGACCTTGTTGATAAAAGTTTACAAATTGATGGGTCCAAGAAAGAAGAAGCTCTGAGAATCTTGAAGCTGGCAATGATGTGCACCCATATATCACCTGCTTTTAGGCCTTCGATCTCAGAAGTTGTGTCGGTATTAGAGGGGGAGAAACCCATCAGGCAGATTTCATCTGATCTTTTGCCCAAGGACTCGTGTCGTCACTGTGGTGGAACTGGAATGCTTCCCAAGAGTTCTTCCAGCGCGTCCAAAATGTCGGGATCAGGTTCATTTTCTGAACAATTCGTCATTGACGAAATTGTGATTGGAAGAGAAGTAGAATCGCCATCCTCTGTTGATGCCTCGAGGGAGAGCTACACATCTGATGGCAAAATCTAGTGATTTTCTTGATGCATAGATGATCTTTAATTTGTTGAATACAAAAGTTTTAGCGGACGTGTTTTTTGTATGTCATGGAAGTGTTCCTATTGTGACTGCTTAGTTTGAAGTGAAGATATTCTCATATATGTTCTCTCTCTAATGTCTCTGTCTTCCCAAAAAAGGGTCGTTTATTTGTGATCAACGAATCCTAAGTTTATGATGCAAATATTTTCCATTCTAAGTTTGCTTATAGCTAGTTTAACTCTAGCTAGAATGGAAAATAAAAGATTTTTTATTTTCATTTTAAGTGGTTGTTGGATTTGTTGGTCGTAGGACCAGAATTAGTAAAATAGAATAGTAATAATAGACGAAAAAGAGTTGTGAACTAGAATTTTATTAAATTCATAGCGTATTAGAGATTTTGTTATGAACATTAGTGGCTAAGACAGGGATATGCTAAATCTAGTAATGTTATGTTTGAGAATAAGTATTTCATTTAAAATGTTGAATTTAAGTGAATTTAAGTGTCTTGATTACCTCTAAATTTGACTGAAATTCAATATCATTCAAAATATTTTACAAAGATTGCGTTTATGCCCGTGTTAGTCGAATTAGGCCGAAGACATGTTGAGGTGAGAATGGTGTGTCTGAGGTGCGAGAGGGATGCTGAATCAGTAGTCCATTTTTTACTACACTGCCCATTTGCGATTAATTGTTGGGGTCGGGAAGGGTTGTACTATGTAATCATGTGGAGTGGTTTAAAAACGCCGCTGTGATTGAGGAATCGGGGATGGTGGGAATTGGCTGGGTGGTTCACGATCACTGGGGTAGATGTTGGGGCGGGGGGACGGCATTCGTGGAAAGTGAACTAAGAGCCAAGAGTTGTTGAGGCGATAGCAATCAGAGAGGCAGTCAAGTGGGTTAGTGAGAGAGACCGACTCGACGTCATAGTAGAGTATGACGTTCAATAAATTATCTAGGCAGTGCAGGCTGAGGGGGAGGATAATACCAGTGCTTTCAAATTGATCGTTTCAAAAATTAAGGAGTTGGTAGATTATTTTCATAAGTTAGAGTTTGTTTTTATTGGGCGGTCTGCAAACCATATTGCCCATTCGTTAACTAGGTAATCTATTTCGTTTCCTATTTTATCAGCATGGACTGGATTTTCTCCTCCATTGGCGATTTTATCTTTGTTGGATGTTGATCTTTAATATTGAGCTAATATAGACTTTTTGCTTAAAAAAAGAGATTGTTTTTTCAATGAATTTGATTTGGAATTCATTATTGAAATTTAGAGTTTGAAATATTGTATTTCAAAAACATATACTCCATCCATCCCAAAATGAGTGTCCTGTTTCCATTTTTTTGCAAAAGTTAAGAATTACCAAATAATTTAATGTGTTTCCAATATTACCCTCACTTTTCCCCCTACACCCCGTGTGCAGTTCAAATCTGCCCATGTGCAGTTCATAAGTGATATGGGTAATTAATATGGGAAAAACAATAATATAATAACCTAAAAATAGAAACAAGACACTCATTTTGGGA
>JAYMTF010006456.1:0-10241 GCA_036897485.1 Pelargonium nanum
ACCACTCCATACCATATCATGTAAATCTTAAATCACACGTCAAACAAAAAAATAATTGTAAAATATGGATGTTAGCATTAAAGTTAGTGCAATGGATGTGCACAATTAATTAATCTATACATTTGATAAATATCTTTTATGAGTTTTAGTGTATATGAAATATTAAAATTATTTCAAAAGTATATTTCAAAAAAATTATTTTAAAAGTATTTGTTTCACTTATAAACCCATCAGCTGTATACATTGTTTCTTTTGTGAGATCACATACTAAATTAAACAAGAAAAAAAAAAATCATAAACATGATGTCTTTGTTAGCTGAACATAAGGTTCATTAGTTAAATCATAGATGGATTCATTTATACAAATCACGTTGAGATAATTAGTCATTATTACAATTATTACCAATTAGTAATCTTGAATTTACTACTTCGTTGAATTGTTCTACCCTTCAAATTAT
This sequence comes from Pelargonium nanum, assembly GCA_036897485.1. Classification (NCBI taxonomy): domain Eukaryota; kingdom Viridiplantae; phylum Streptophyta; class Magnoliopsida; order Geraniales; family Geraniaceae; genus Pelargonium; species Pelargonium nanum. The sequence goes on from JAYMTF010006456.1 coordinate 459, forward strand.
TTTGTTAGGGTCATATCCATCATCTGTTGTATTCATTTTCCTCCTAAATGGATGAAGATTAACACTTATTGTATCCCGTCGAGGAACTCGTGAATATACTATGCGGATGCAGTTGTTAAAAATCATAATGGTGCGTGGATGATGGGTAATTCTACAAAACTGGCTGGACTATGTTTGGAGAAATTTGATTATGGGGTGCAGAGATAGAGCTTCTCATTTGATAGATTTTATGTTGTTACAAGTAGAGAGACAAGTATAATCATTTGACATATTTTATGGCAAACTTATTCGAACTATAATCTTATTATCCGCTCTACTTTGAGCGTCTGTGTACTTCCTTTTGACAATTGTTGTAATTTTCAAATCTTATTCTGTTTGGCCATCTCGAGCCGATTTTTAATGAGTCATCATCTTGTAGAGACAAGATGTGTGCATGATACATTTATGTGGGTGGAACTCTTTTGAACGGAATCTATTAGAACATTTGGTTGTTGATCTATCTTTGGTGTTAGGCAGATCTTAGCAATGAAAAGCGAGCCAGACTTCTCAAACTGCATGTCAATAGAGGCTTCAAATGAAAACTAGGGGATAGAAAAATTTTACAATCCTAAATAAACATCTGGGCGGGCGAGGAGAGTCTGGCATTCTCTTTTCTGAGACTCCCACCAGTTAACCGTGAGAAAAACCAAGAAAGTAGCACACTACTACAAGCCTCAAGGCACTCCGACTTAATCTTTTAAGTTCAGGCGTCAATTTAGGACTTGAAAGCAAGACATTCTGAACTCACTCATGCAGTCTCTATCACAATACATCCTTAGGTCATCGTCATCTGACTATGTATTTTAGATGCACTACACAAATGGTAATTTCTTATGCAAAAGTGCTTCCAACACGCTTTACATAACCAACCTCATCAACATCTTACATGGTCACATGGACGAAGATCCTATGACAACCTTTCGTCCCATGACAATTCAAGAGTCGACTACGAACACAATAACACAGTAAAATTTTTATTATTTCTCCATCAAATAACGTTTTCGTAAATTCAAAATTATACTCTAATTTTCAAACAATTTTGTCGAACAGTCTCATAATCCAGAATGATATTTCAACCTCTTTCCAGACATTGATTTACCATCTACATACATTGTACTTACTTCCAACTACTACTATAAACATTTGAATTAGACATCCCACACAAGCCCTGACTAGTAACTCCTCCTCTAGGAAAGTTTTATGAATAAATTATCTTACTCCCAATTAAAAAATGTAATAATAAAGCGGCGAAACAGTGTCCGTATCCAAAGAGATGTGTTTTGTGTTTTTGTTTGTTTTTGGTTTGGTATATGATATCACCTGATTCAGGCCGCCAATATTGATCATTACTTAACTTTGGTAAGTGGAGATTAGTAGGTGAAGAAAAGAAACAACAATATATAAATCAAACCTATTAACATTGACTTCCTCGTCTCGCCACCTATTTCATCACCCACAAATCTCATTCCCTAAAATACCCCTGAGAACTCGAATTCCGATATTGCCCTCCTCAACTACCACCTCCACTCTCACCTACAATAAAATCTGTCTCCTTTATAAAATCCCCTGATACTCTGTTTTAGCTCTTCAGGTTCATTTCTCTGAATCTGAAGAACAACCCAGAAACCCAACAATGGCTCTCTCAGGAACCTCTCTCCTTCCCACCAAATCTTTGATTCAAACCCAAATTCAATCTCATTCTCTCCTACCTTCTCGCTCTCCCAAACCCCACCAACCCTCTTTCACCAGATCACTCCTCCGCCCCATCTCCGCCGTCCACGCCGCTGAGCCCGCCAAGACCCCTATCGTCTCCGACAAGCCGCCGGTGGCCAAAACAGCGCCGACCCAGAATGCCAAATGGTCCGTGGACAGCTGGAAGTCGAAGAAGGCGCTCCAGCTTCCCGACTACCCCAACCAGGAGGAGCTCGATTCCGTGCTCAAGACGCTCGAGGCCTTCCCGCCCATTGTCTTCGCCGGCGAGGCCAGGTCGCTGGAGGAGCGCCTCGGCGAGGCCGCCATGGGGAATGCTTTTCTCCTGCAAGGTGGTGACTGTGCGGAGAGCTTCAAGGAGTTCAATGCCAACAACATCCGTGACACCTTCAGGATTCTTCTTCAAATGGGTGCTGTTCTGATGTTCGGTGGGCAGATGCCAGTTATCAAGGTGTGATTTTTATGCCCCTTTTTCAAAAAAATTGTATTGTGGGTACTTGTTTCTGTGAATTGATTGAATTTTGGATCTGGTTATGGTAATGGTTGTCTAGGTGGGGAGAATGGCGGGCCAATTCGCGAAGCCGAGGTCCGACTCCTTCGAGGAGAAGGATGGTGTGAAGCTGCCAAGTTACAGAGGTGACAATATCAATGGAGATGCTTTTGATGTGAAATCAAGAACTCCTGACCCTCAGAGGATGATCAGAGCTTACTGTCAATCTGCTGCTACTTTGAATCTCTTGAGGGCCTTTGCCACTGGAGGGTATGCTGCTATGCAGAGGGTCACTCAGTGGAATTTGGATTTCACTGACCACAGTGAGCAGGGAGATAGGTATGTTATAGCTTCAATCTATGTTTTTGTTTTTGTCCTGTACAGTTTGGATTGATAGTATAATTTTGGATTGGTAGTATAGCTTCAAACATAATTCATCATGTTTTATGCCTTTTTAAGGTCATATTACTTTTATTGTAGACACTTCAGGTAATGGATTCTGACTGTGGATTAAGTTCCATCGTTATCACTTGAAATACATATATTTTACAAATGATTCAAACCAGCCTTTGTTGTCGGGGTTCAAAAAGAAATTTGCTTTATAACTTTGATTGGTTGTGGCCCAAGACTTGGCATATCTAGAGTTTTGGACCATTCGTTCTTGTTTCCTGTTATCCTTGTTTTGTTGGATATGTGACTGAATGAATGCAAATTTATCTTTCCATATTAGTACATGCAGATTTGTTGTTTCGTATAATCTAAAGGTTGAGGACCTTGACATTTTTTCCTTTGAAATGAAACTTCTTATATGTTCTCTTATTTGTTGCTTCCTTCTGCAAATGTGATTTACAATCTTGAGATGACTTTTGTTGGGACTGAGCTTAAATCACAACCCTTGTGATTGTGTTTTAGGTACCGAGAATTAGCTCACCGGGTTGATGAGGCCCTTGGATTCATGTCTGCGGCTGGACTTACCGTGGATCATCCTATCATGACAACAACTGAGTTCTGGACTTCACATGAGTGCTTGCTCTTACCATATGAGCAGACACTTACCAGGATGGACTCAACTTCTGGCCTTTACTATGACTGTTCTGCTCATATGATTTGGGTTGGGGAACGTACCAGACAGCTCGATGGTGCTCATGTTGAGTTTCTGAGAGGAGTTGCCAATCCTTTAGGCATTAAGGTAATTATACATAGTAGCTTTCAATCTGGTACATACAGTATTGATTAATAGTTCGTACTACCAATAATAAATATACCACACGGCCATAACCCCGTGTTTTAAACATCCAAGCAAACTTGGTTCAATATTGCCCGAGTGCTCTGTTGGCATTGTTCTTCATATATCCAGTTATTGTTATTTTTTTTAATTTCTCGTTCTTATCCAAAACATTGGTCTTCCAGTTAAATTGGGCTGGATTGACTAGTGTGATTCTAGCTAGTGTAGTTATTTATCATGTCAGTAGTGACTAATATAGTGCGGTCTATGTATTGCAGGTTAGTGATAAGATGGATCCAAATGAGCTAGTTAAGCTCATTGATATCTTGAATCCTCAGAACAAGCCAGGGAGGATAACAGTGATTTGCAGAATGGGAGCAGAGAACATGAGAGTCAAGCTCCCCCATCTAATCAGGGCTGTACGTAGGGCAGGACATATTGTCACTTGGGTCAGTGATCCTATGCATGGGAACACCATAAAGGCTCCTTGTGGTCTCAAAACTCGTCCTTTTGATGCCATCAGGGTATTGTTCTGAACACTTTTGTCTTGCTTGTTTTTTCTTACAGATGAATTGCTTGGTTATGGGTATAAAAGGGTGAATTTCAAATGATAGTTATTGCCCTATTATTTGAAATTCCATAGTTTCCTAAACATTGGATTTTCATGATTAAAACTGAAATTTAAATCAAATCCAAGAATACAGGCTATCTAAAGTTATTTTGCTTAGCCAATGTAATTCACTTAATATTGGTTCTTTCCAAAAATAAATAAATAACTTAGTTTTGGTTGATTCCATTTGTTGCATCATAACATTTTCTCCTAGAAACCATGTTTTGGTGTACACTTTGGTTGACAGCCTCAATTTGCTAGATGAGCCTTAGTCACCATCTTGCTTGGTTGCTTGCAATCAATGCCAGGTCTATATCTAGGGTGATACTCCATTAGGTAGATATTATCGGTAAATGAGTTCCTTGGATGTGTTTAATTCCATATTAATGAGATGGATTGTCTACCTTGGTTGTCCAATTGGTAGGTTAACTGTAGCTTTAGGCCAATATATTTTATTAGCTGGGAATTGACCTGTTTGGTGGCACATATAATATAATTGAGCTGTAGTAGGTGGGAGTCACATACAAAGTTGAGTTAGATTCCATGAACACGCTTTGAACAAATGTTTGAGATGGTGGTAGGTGGGTGGTTATGTTTCCCTATCACTAAGTATGGTTGGATATTGTAAACCATTTTGCCGTGTACCACTAACACCTCTCTATTCCCTTCCCTATATGCTTTTTGGGTGCGGGGATTCTAGGAAGGGTAATAAATTTGGGCAATTGTAAGATGTTCTTTCATATAGATTTTTTGTCACAGTAAAAACACGAAGGTTTGGAGTATTGGGTTCAAACGAAATGGAAAATGTTAGTGAGTGTAAGGATAGTGATTATTAGTTACTGATACTATAGTTTCAATGTTTGTGTTTGGGCAGGCGGAAGTGAAAGCGTTCTTTGACGTGCACGAGCAAGAAGGAAGCCATCCAGGAGGAGTTCATCTAGAAATGACGGGACAGAACGTGACAGAGTGCATTGGAGGAGCCCGAACTGTGACATTTGATGACCTGAGCTCACGCTACCACACCCACTGCGACCCTAGGCTGAATGCTTCCCAGTCGCTTGAGCTTGCCTTCATCATTGCAGAGCGCTTAAGAAAGAGGAGGATGAACAAAACACAAAACCAAAACCCTCTTGCCTCCTTAGGGCTGTAGGGTGCATGCTACACATGAACATGTTCCTTCTTTTCTACTATTAAGTTTTTAGTGCTGTATTCACATATAATTGACTTGATGATGTATGTTATGTATTTTATCCGTGGCTTGAACGAAACATTGAAGTGAAGTGAGAGCAATAAATGAAACAAGATTTGGATGCCATTCTTATGTCTTGGATTTGTGTTTTTGTTACCATTTATCACTCTATATATCACCATTTACTATTTGTTGAATCCTCATCTTTCAGTGAAGTTCAATTTACACATGGACACAGCCTTTCTTTTCAAAGAATTTTTTTAAATAACAAAGAGAGATGAATATATATCATATGATTAGTGAATGTCAATTGTTTTAGAGCTCTGAATCCATGAACCCAGATTTTAAACAGTTGGATCATAGACAATCTTATCTACCCAGAAACATTCATTTGAACATGTAAACATCTATGCAACTCATGTTATGTTGACTTGGTTAGATTGGGGATGTAGACTCAAGAAAACGGAAGGAGATTGTATAACAAAATTTCAACTCTTTTATTTTAAATTGCACATACATATGATATTCTTGGATGCAACACAGAGTTTTCTGGCCAAGTTCTTGGAGGGAACTTAGTGCGTATTTGGACATTTTTACAAAAATGGTTCTCTGAAAGTATTCACATTAACAAATAACTAAGAAACTACTATTTCCATAAAGGACAAGAAGAAGAAGCTACAATACGATTCTAAAGAAAATAGATGGTATTGATAAAGAAAATGCATGAATTAAGATGGAACTCATGAGATTCTTATAAGGTGATAAACTGTATGTATCTTAACAAAGAAGGAAACAAATACTACATTACTCTGAAAATTCAGCGAATTGATGAAGAAACTCAATAAGAAGATTGATTTCATTCCTATAAATAGCAAGATCTGGGGAAAGAATTACTTATACTAAATTGTTCGATCGATCTTGTGCTCAAATAACAACATACATAAACACAGGATTGATTTGGCGTCTAATTACAGCAACAGAATGGGAGCAAAAAAGGGTAGTATTCTGAAGGGGATACTGAGCTGTATCTGCATAGGCAGGCCCAGAACAGAGTGATTACAGTCTTGTGGAGTCACAAAGAAAAATGTAGCCGTACAGATTATTTTTTTATTTTGCATGTTGTTGATTGTTGTGAGGATGTGAAGCTATAGGTTTGTTTGTTTGTTTGTTTGTGTGTTTGGATCAAAATAGGTTTGCTTGTTTGTTGTGTGGAGGAACAGAGAGTGGTTTCCATTTGTAGTACTTGTATTTGTAATGTATGCTTCACTGTGTGTTTGATTTGAATATATGAGATTTTTATAACTACCTACTTCTTTATATATCTTGCATACAATACATAACCTCTTTTCACCGACAAATTTAAGTTCCTAACCAGTTTATATATTATGATCATGAGCTGAGTCTATGTTTGGGATCCTAAAACACAGGATTTGTTTAGTCATATGTTTCTCCAACCAGGAGCTTTTTCCAGCCGCAAATATCCAGTGGAGCTGACAATCGAGCCGGTCTGATGGACTTGAATGGGCCGTACTAAAAAAATCGCGCGTTTAATTTTCAGGTTATTTATATTGGGCTCAAACCCGGCCCATTAAGCCCACATGCTTGCACTAATTAAAATTTGCGTATAAAAATTGCTATCTTTTTAGCTGGAAAAATGTTCAAATTAGTCCATGAACTATCCAGTTCGTGCCATTTTAGTCCATCAACTGTTAAATGAGTCATTTTAGTCTATAGGTTATACGAACGAGCCATTTTAGCCCAAACAATTTCAAAAACCGCGTCATTTAAGGACATTCCGTCAAATACACTGACGGAATCCGTTAAATTGTGATGACGTGTAATTTTTTAAAATTATTTTTTATTGCAATTTTAACGGTTCCGTTAACAAATTTGACGGAATGTTCTTCAATGACCCGTTCGAATAACCTATGAACTAAATTGACTCGTTTGATAGTTGAATGACTAAAATGACACGAACTGAATAGTTCATGAACTAATTTAGACTTCTTTTTTTCCTTTTTAATTTGAGACTCTAATGCATTGATCAACATACTACAAAATCTATAATTAAAACTTATCAGCATCACATTCAAATACTAAAAGTTACAAGCTGCAAATCACTGTGAACATTTATCTTCTGCAATTTGTTGGTATTATCATTGGAAGCAATACACTCAAAGTTGCTATATAAAGTAATATATTAATTATATAACATAAGAGTATGCCCATATAGTATAATCTCAAAACTCGAAACATTCAAAACTACTACTAACTTATTCATCAATTTTTATATTCAATTCCACATAAAAATTAAACGTACTTCTAACATAATAGTTCCTCAATCATCATTTTCATATCACTAAAATCTTGGTGTTATACTTGATAAGAAAAATTGAAAATACTTTATACTACCAGAAAAAATAGCCCACGGGCCGGATTGTTCAAATTCAGGCCAAGCTCACTCATAAACGTGTCTAACAGATCGATTCAAAAAATGCAGTTTTACTTTTTGAATTATTTTTTTGTCAATCCACACCCTCTATTTTCAAGTTAGGCTAGTGATGGCCCGCGGGCTGCCAACCCGACTGTCAACTTTATCTATTCTCATCTATCGGCTCACAAACTTTAGAGTTAGGACTCAATCCATTTGTTGTGTATTTCTTATTCGATCTCAAACTTACCACAATATACCGATTCTTTCGTCCACGTCTTCCTATAAAATATTCTAAATTTGGGTTCTTGATTAGGCTTTTAGAATTGAATTTGTGGTTCTAAATTTTGAAGGATAAATACAGGGGCCTAAGTGTCATGTCCTAAAAGAATAAGTCTCCCCTAGACGCCTTAAGAATGGTTTTCGTCATGCGTCATGCTCCTATAGTTTTGAATTGGATATTGATCAGAGTGCTTGAATGGTGCAGGTATAACCTATTTTGTCATTTTATGTGCTTTATATTGCTTGACGCCTATGAAAAATGTTGGCCCCTCTCTCTGGATGCGGGAGTTTGGGCAACCGCACGATGTCGATTCTTTCGGTCCGTGACAAATGGTATTAAAGCGGGTTCAGGAAACGTAGCGGATTATTGTGCACATGTGGAAAATGTGGATGGTTTGTGCTGACATGCCTCTTATGAGCGATCTACGGGAAGAAAATGGGGTCAAGCGAGGATGCGAAAAAGGACGAGGGAGTGCGGTGCAGACATGCGTTGAGAGTTAAATGATATGTCCTATGTTGGGCGAGCGTTGAATTGGGTTGATAATGTGTGTCATATATAAAGGTCCAAGAGGGCGGATAACAGCCATGCACGAGGTGTGCGCCCTGAGGGAATAGGGTTTGGTTTCTGTGCACTAAATTTGCTGCCAATGAAAAGGGAGTGAATGATGCAAGGAAGAAACATTAGCACAAAGTCTGTGACGAAGGCATCCGCGGATTGGGAGGGGGGAGTGTCATGTCCCGAAAGAATGAGTCTCCCCTAGACGCCTTACGGGCGAATTTTTTTCATGCGGCGTGCTCCTATACTTGCGAATTGAATATTGATTAATGTGCTTGAGTTATGTAGGTATAACCAAACAACAATTCTTTATAAAGTGCTTAGAAAAGTAATTAGATGTGTTATTAGACAACCACTTCAATTTATGCACATAACAAGAGGAACTGAAAGTTATTATTTGTTAATAGTTGTTTTGAGAGTCAGCCGATAGGAATTTCATACGGTTGCGTATGCTATTGATTTTCAAAGTAACGACGGTCTCTTGGGTTTACATATATCAAATTGCAGTCTCTCTCGTTAAGACATGGAGCTCTTGCTCGATAGCAAGTTAAGGTGATGTTAGGATTTGCAGACCGGCGGCGACATAGATTCGCGGTAGGTTTTTTTATTGGTGTGTGTGCAGAAGGTCTATGGCGGTAAGGACATGGTTGTTGGAAGAAGGGAGAATGTGGCTTGAATGGTGATGATTCGGTTGGAACAATCCAATCAACTTTTATGGTTGTTTCCGAATCAGATGGCAGATCCGATGGTGACAATGGACAGTTGGCGAAGAATTTCTCGTGGTCGTCAGAAGGTCCAAGTGCAATTTTTGTCAGTTTTTTGTGATCTTCAAGCTGATAAGAGGGTTCCAGTGCATCAGTTTGACTATTCAAGATGTTCTAGTCATTGTAGCTTAGTTTAGTTTTGTTGATTTTTAGTTTGAGGATTGGTCTGTGAACTGAGTGGCCTATGAGTTACCTAAGTTTTCGGTATCTTTGTTAGGCTTGTATGAGTGTGTTGGTCTTCAAGTCCCAAATTTTATATTGTTTTTCTTATCGCCTGATTTGAAGTAATATATTATTAGCTTATCACACTAAAAATGTTATTATTTATAATTTTATTACTAAGGCATCTTGGGACAAGCGATTTAAGCACTTTGTATTCCCTTTAAGACCTCGAATTCGAGCTTCCTTGCCGACAGTATAGGATAAGATTATGAGGTTTAGGGGAGAGCTTCCCCTGTCGTGTAACTCAATTGATAATATATATATA
>JAYMTF010006457.1:0-10241 GCA_036897485.1 Pelargonium nanum
CCATTTACTAAATTTCTTCAAGATCATGGGATTGTTGCCCAATATACTATGTCTGGTTCACCAAACCAAAATGTCGTAGCAGAAAGAAGAAATAGAACATTATTGGACATGGTGCGGAGCATGTTGAGTAGCTTTGGTCTTCCTAAGTCCTTGTGAACTGAAGCTCTTAAGACGACATCGTACATATTAAACCGGGTTTCAACCAAGATTGTTCCAAAAACGCCATTTGAATTAATGAAAGATTGGAAACCGAGTTTGCGTCATGTACGTGTTTGGGGATGTCCGTATGAAATTAGAGTATATAATCCACCAGAGAAGAAACTAGATCCTAGGACTATCAACGGGTTTTTTGTTGGATACGCTAAAAATTCAAAGAGATATATATTTTATTGTCCATCATATCACACTAGATTTTTGGAATCAAAAAACGCTAAATTTCTTGAGAATGACTTGATGAGTGGGAGGGATCGATCTCAGAACAATGTCTTTGAGAAAGATCATTCAATTGTGCAATCTTCCACCTCGAGTAATGAAATGATTGTTATATGTAACACTCCTAAAAACATCCGAGTGTTGAGCATCAAGCTATTGAAATTCAAGAAGCAACAAATAACAATCAAGAAAATCCACAAATAGCTGAAAATTTAGCAGATCCGATTGCTCAAGAATTACCTGAAAATCTTGAACAACTAGTTGATCAACATCCTCAGGAAAATGTTGATGCATCATTAAGAAGATCTACTAGATCAAGAAAGTCAGCAATTCCTAGAGATTACATTGTGTATTTACAAGAACATGACTACAATATTGGAGCCACAAATGATCCCGAAATGTTTTCACAAACCATGAATTCTGTAGAATCAAATCTTTGGTTAAATGCCATGAAGGATGAAATGAATTCTATGGCAACGAATGGAGTCTGGGATCTCGTTGAGTTGCCTAGTGGTGCAAAAGCCATTGGATGCAAATGAGTCTTTAAAATAAAGAAAGACTCATTAATAGGCAGCGTTGAGAGATATAAAGCGAGACTCGTTGCCAAAGGATTCACTCAAAAGGAGGGAATCAATTACAATGAGACTTTTTCTCCTGTATCCAAGAAAGATTCTCTACGCATTATTTTGGCATTAGTTGCACACTTTGATCTAGTGTTGCATCAAATGGATGTGAAAACAACATTTCTTAATGGTAATCAAGAGGAAGAGGTATACATGAAACAACCAGAAAGATTTTCCTCTAGTGGTGGTGAGCATATGGTTTGCAAACTCAAGAAATCTATATATGGTTTGAAACAAGCCTCCCGAAAATGGTACTTGAAATTTCATGATGTCATCTCTTCTTTTGGGTTTGTTGAGAACATCATGGATCAATGTATATATCAAAAGGTCAGTGGGCGTAAAACTTGTTTTCTTATTCTATATGTTGATGACATTGTATGTTACCCGAAGTGCAACATTTTCTTTCTAGAAACTTTGATATGAAGGATATGAGTGGCGCATCTTATGCCATTGGCATTAAGATACATAGACACAGACATAGAGGTATTTTGGGTCTGTCACAAAAACTTATATCAATAAATTTTTAGAAAGGTTTCGGATGAGTAATTGTTCACCAAATGTAGCTCCCATTATGAAAGGGGACAAGTTCAATTTGAACCAATGTCCAAAAAATCAATTCGAAAGGGAACAAATGAAAAGCATTCCTTATGCTTCTGCTGTCGAAAGCTTGACGTATGCTCAGGTTTGTACCAGACCCGACATAACATTCGCCGTTGAAATGTTAGGAAGATATAAGAGTAATCCAGGTGAAGACCATTGGACAACTGCAAAGAAAGTCATGAGACACCTTCAAGGATTCAAAGACTGCATGCTTATGTATAGACGGACCGACAATTTGGAAGTCATTGGCTACTTTGATTCAGACTTTACTGGTTGTGTTGCTTCACGAAAATTAACATATGGATATATTTTTATTTTAGCCGGTGGAGTTGTATCATGGAGAAGTGCAAAACAGTCACTGATCGCTACTTCCACTATGGAAGCCGAGTTCATATCTTGTTTTGAGGCTACCTCACATGGTATATGGGTGAAAAGTTTCATCACTGGACTTCGAATCATGGATTCTATTTCTAAGCCACTAAAGTTATGTTGTGACAATTCACAACAGTTTTTATGGCTAAGAACAATAAAAGTGGTAGTCGAAGTAAACACATCGACACAAAGTATCTAGACATAAGAGAACGTGTTAAAGAAAAATCAGTGGTTATTGAACACATTAGTACTGAATTGATGATTGCAGATCCTTTAACAAAATGCATGCCACCGTTGAAGTTTAAGGATCATGTAGAAAGAATGGGACTTGGTTACTTAATATAAATTTTCGTTGTAAGAACGTAATATGTTTCAATGAAACTTTATTTGCGATATTTTCTCATATTCATTTGTGTACATATTATTTTGAAAAAATATTCATGATAAATCATTATGTGCTGCAAGAATGTTCGCAAAGTCACGAAGAGAGAGTGCAACCAATTCATCTCTACTTTCACCATAAATATTCATCCATCTTCTATTACAACTTGTAATAACTCCACAATGTCACCCAGATAGACCAATAATAAAAAACTCATTATGATTCTTTTTAACTTGACTTTGACATTACAGAATAATTTATTGTATGTTTAGTAATAGTTAGAGATCAACATTGAATTATGAAGTCATGATTTTTTTTAGGATACAAGTACTGTATATATAAAATCACAATCATATTTCACCACTCATTTGGAAGTAGTTTGTTTAGTAAGATCCCAACATATCTTTGTTTAGCTATTTTGATAAGAAATTTTGTTTGATTCCACATACTATTATAAAATAGAATAGAATAGAACATGCAGAAAAGTGTGTCCATCTTTCTGTCCATTTTATATAGGATTCATTTGTTTGGTGAAGTACTATATATATATAGTATATATTGCTTTCACATTTTAGCATTTATTTATGTCCCACATTGATCTCTCCTTGTCTAGTTGTCTTATTTGTTCAAATTCAAGAGCAAGAATTTGTGGACTCTTTTTCTTTTCAATTCCTTGTCAATATGTAGTTACAATTTCTGCACGGAAAAAGACAATGTTTGTAATATTGTCTTCTCCAATCTACTATATATATTATAAAGATAAGACCTTGATTAATTGAAATGACATGTGTCATTTTCAATTTCAATTAAGTGTCTAATTAATTGATATGCGGCAATTATTCAACTTTTAATTTTGTGCTACATGTCAATTATAATTAAATATGTAACTAATATAATATAAATAAAAAATTGACGGAATATAATATAAAATTTAAAATTGATCTATTTTCTAAATTAGTTATGAAAAGATAAAAGAAATTAATTGTTAATTAATTTGAAATATATAATATTCAAATATTTAATTTAGGTTATAATTAATATAATAATAAGAATATCTTCACATATATAATATACTATTAATATTATTACTACAAAATTTTAATATTATATATATCATTCAAATGCTTGATATTAAATTATCGAGTTAGCCAACCACAGTACAAAAATAGAATTTAAATAAATTACAAAAATTAAAGATCCGGACATCCTTGTGCTAAAAGACTAGTTTAAATCAAAACTTAGCTTTCGGTCGTATGTGAGATTCTTGTTTTTTAAATTATTTAGTATAGTGTGACGAAGTCTAGCTAAATAATCATGTGATTGAGTAATTAGTAACAATTTGACAGCCATGTTTTATTTACATAATCACATGAATGATCAATCAATTGTTATTTGATTTTGTTTTCACCACACACTAACAAAAAATAACATTTCTATTTCTTTTTAGAAAATAGAAACAGTTATATATTTTTAATTTATTTTATGTCTTCCGCTGGTCAGAAATGTCTGTTCGACGGTTCCGGGTTCCACCACCACCACCACGTCATCAGTGCTCTCAAACAAACCCCACTTGTTTCCGCTTTCGTGGTGTTCGCCATATCCCAATTCCTCACAACCTGATTTCTTCATATTCACGGATTCAGTTATATATTACAGAAACATTTCAAACCACGATTTCAAGATCAATTGCAAATTGGAGTATTTACCATCAAGATTAATTTATTTTCTCTTCAGAAAACATCTAAATGATATTATCATAACATCATGCTTATGTTGTATGGACACTCTCCTCTTATCAACATACCCGTATTTGATACTTGGACACTCGAACACGCGTCCTTCAATATTTTAGCAATGTTTTTAAGAAATCGTATGCTAGACACCTTACGATTCTATTGATTCTATAAATGAATTGATTGAATAAGTTTGGCATTATAGAACACGAGTATAAATTGATGTAACTAATTATATGCACTTATATAAAAAAATATAGATTATCGTTTATTATCATTGAACATAATTTTCGTGTATCAGCATGAATATGATTTTATAAAGAATTGTGTGTCGTCATATCTTTGTTGTGTCGTGTCTCACATCTCGTACCCATGTTTTTGCAACATATAAAATCACTTTTTAAATTCTTACAAATTTATTTTTGTATGGTCCCTCGAGGTCTCAGTTTCAAGCTATTGTGTGCGTTTGTTGATAAAAACAATCTTACTAATTTATTTTAGGGAGTTGAGATTTTGTTTTTTCAATGGCCGAGCCAGTATTTTCCAAAGGGAGTGACAACAAAAATTATACTAAAAAAAACTTTTGCAAGACACTAATGCTCATGCAGATATTGTTGTTGTTCTCGTTTTTGTAAGACAATGCTATTTTTGTTGTTGACAAAAGCAAGATTAAACACAAATACGCTTGGTTAAGGAACACATTCTCACTTCTTAATAAAGACACAACGTATTTGTGTTGACAGATAGTATAAGACATTTTGGGAGAGCGGCAAGAACAGTAGCCTGCCACATCCATTCATAAGATATATATATTATGTTGTGATTGTGTCAAGTACAAAACAAAAAAGGGCAATGGACTTAGAACAAAGTCCCAGTCAAGATTGGAAATTGAGAATGGAGGAGGAAGAGATCAAAAGAAAGCTTTTAAATACAAGGGTAATTTAGTCCACAAATAAAATAATTAAAAATTAGCTGTGGAAGCAGCTATTTTAAGTGTGGAAATAGCAATTCCCTATTTTAAAAATTTAAAGTGTTAATTTAATTTAATTTACATAAATAAACAACGACTGCTTGATCATCTTATGATTGTGTCATTTCCTGAAACATAAATATATAGAGAATAGAATCAATATAGATGGGTATGTAAGAATATGATTTTAAGTTAAATTTTAATAAGCTTTTCCCCACTTAAACATTGAAGGATTAACTAAGTTTATATAAACTTAAGAGAAAAAAAGAGCGGTCTCTCTCGTGCTATGCGAGTTCTTGTCTATTGACAAGTGGTTTTTAGGGTTTATGAATACTAGGTTTTTTACGTGGATCTCACGTCCGAAGTTTGGTAATCGTAGTGTTTTGCGGCGGTTTACAGAAGAAGTTTCGTGTTTCGGGCAAGCAGTTGGTAGGTTTGGCAGCAAAGAAAACTAGGGTTTGTTGAAGTTGCGTGTGGAACAAGGAAACGCAATGGCAGCAAGCTCGTCCAGATCTGTGAAGGATCGAATGAAAGATTTGATTTTGGAGGACGAAGAGGTAGATGAACTTGACTATGGTACCAACCCTGCTGCCTTAGAAGTCCCGGCGGTACGTACATGGTGGTTGGTGGGTCGTTTTCTGACAGATGCTCCGATAAATATCAACTATATGTCACAGATGATTGCGGGGGCATGGAGGCCGGAACATAAAGTGGCTATCTCCGAAGCTCCGGGCACTGGTATGGTTCGTGGAGAACAGCCAAGATTTATCTTTGAATTATTTGATGACGCAGATGCGCGGAGGGTTATGACGGAGGGTCCCTGGAACTACAATGGTCATCTTCTGGTTTGGAAACTCCTTGAGATTGGTGATGAACCTAGCACAGTTGGCCTGTGGTTCGTAATCTTTTGGGTCCAATTACATAAAGTTACGCAAGGATACTCATCCGATGTGGTGTGCACTGACATGGAACTGTCGTGGACTGGGCAATCCACGAACAATTCATGTCCTGCGCGATTTAGTGCGGGAGTATAGGCCCAAAATCGTCTTCTTAATTGAGACGAAACGAAGTAGAGAGGAACTGGAAGGTGTGAAAAGTATGATGGGTATGAAGAACCTCTACGCGGTGGGAAGTCGAGGCCGTAGAAGTGGTATTGCTGTTTTCTGGACGGAAGAAGTAGGCTTGTCTTTGTTGGGCTTCTTGGATCACCATATTGATTTGCGGGTGTCCTGGCGATTATGGGGACAATGGAGAATTACGGGTTATTGTGGTGAACCGGATCGATCACAAAGACGTACACTTTTTGTGGGATCGCATAAAGGAGCTGGGTAATTTGCAGAATTCGGACCCGAGTTTGCCATGGCTTTGTCTGGGCGACTTCAATGATATCATGATTAGCTCGGGAAAACGTGAGGGTCTCCCACAAGCTCTATGTTCTGGCTTTAGTGATGCAGTCAACACAGCGGGACTGACTGATCTGGGTTGGGAGGGTAACGAATTTAAGTGGCGGAGAGGAGTTGGTATAACTGAGAGCATCGAGGAGCGTATTGATAGAGCTTTGGGTTCGGTAGAATGGTGTTCGAAATATCATGATTGGAAGGTTATAAACTTACCTTTCACCTCATCGGACCATACTCCGATCATTGTTTGCCCGCCGATCTGTCTTCATGGGGGTAGAGTCAAGTTCCGTTTTGAGAACGCATGGATAGGAAACCCCGAATGTGAAAGTACAATCAACGAGGAGTGGGTGTATGGAGGTAGCGATGTTCTTGACAAAATTAGTTGTTGCGGGGCTGAATTATTGAAATGGGGCAGATTCGAAAGTGGGAACCCGACTCGAGCATCCAGGGAAGCGGGTCGCCGTCTTCGGTTGTTGAGCTGTCGCCGGGACGACGAAGTTAAAAAACTGGCTGAGGAGCAACGTCTGATTTATTTAAAGAAGTTGAAGGAGTGTGAAATGTATTGGAAACAACGAGCTAAAATCATGTGGCTTCGGGATGGGGACGCCAATACCAAATACTTTCACAACTCGGCTTCGCAAAGAAAAAGGAACAATCGCATTGAACGAATTCAAGATGGGAATGGTAATTGGCTGGAATATGGGTCGGGAATGCAAAAGCATATTTTGAATTACTATAAGAGTTTGTTCACAGCAGATGCTCCAATTGTCTTGCTTGAAAATTTTGTTAATTCCGGCCGGGTATCTCAAGCACAAAACGAGGATCTTTTAGCTCCTTTTTCTGAATCCGATGTGAAAGAGGCTTTGGACAGTATGCACCCAGATAAAGCTCCGTGGCTAGACGGTATGAATCCGGGTTTCTTTCAGTCATATGGCACATAGTAGAAAGGGACGTTACACAAGCGTGTTTGAACTTTACAAATAGTGATAAATTGTCTGACACGGTCAACGATACTGCCCTAATTTTGATCCCAAAGAAGCGTAATCCGGAAAGTGTTGGTGAGTTCAGACGTATAGCCCTGTGTAATGTAATTTACAAAATTCGCTGCCAAGATGCTTGCAAATAGGTTAAAATTGGTCATGTCATGCATCATATCAAATACACAGAGTGCCTTTTTACCGGGACGCTTAATTTCTGATAATATCTGTGTTGTGAATGAGATTTTCCACTGGATGCATAGTAGGGGGCAACATGGAGTTGGATGGGCTGCAGTAAAGCTTGACATGGCAAAAGCTTATGACAAAGTGAGCTGGGAATTCCTTGAATACATGATGGTCAACTTGGGTTTCGATTTGAGATGGGTTTGGTTAGTGATGAAATTTGTATCTTCAGTTCGAATTCGAGTCTCCATCAACAATGAACTGACTGACATTTTGCGCCAAGTCGGGGTCTTAGACAAGGGGATCCCTTGTCTCCGTATTTATTTCTAATTGTGGCGGAAGGGCTTACAACGCTAATTAACTCGAAGTTCAGTTCAGGCTTAATCAGGGGGTGCAAAATTGCCAGAGGAGCACCATTAATCTCACACTTATTTTTCGCGGACGACGCACTGCTCTTTTTTCGCACGAAAGATGAGGAGGTGGCGCAGTTACACTCGGTCTTGACAGAATATGAGGCCATGTGCAAGGCAATCGGTGAATTTCGGCAAATCAAGCATATTGTTTAGCTCAAACATGAATGCGGCTTCACAGATTCAGTTGGCTCAGATTTTGGGAGTTAGCCGAGTAGAGAAATTTGAATCATACTTTGGTGCACCTATCGGCACGGGACGCCGGAAAATTGAGTTTTTTCAGCCAATAATCGACCGAATCACTATCCGTCTGAATAGTTGGCAAAACAGATGGTTATCTCGCGCCGGTAAGGAGATTCTTATTAAATCAGTTATTCAGGCAATGCCCAATTACATTATGAGTTTATTTCTGATCCCTGTCACCATTTGTTCGGATATTGAGAAACTAATAAGAAAGTTTTGGTGGGGGTCGGGAACTATTCATTGGGCTCGCTGGGAGACTCTGTGTAAACGAAAATGGGAAGGTGGTATGGGATTCAGATCATTGTATGATGTTAATATAGCTTTATATGGAGGAGCATCTTAGCTTCTCAAAATCTTCTGAGGCAAGGCTGTTATAAGCGGATTGGTTCGGGGGTCCATACTCGTGTTTATTTGGATCATTGGATCCGAAGCTTACCAAATTTCAAGATTGCGTCGTTGGGAGAGCCTCACGAATTCGATCTCACTGTTGATAATTTAATGGATGTCAACTCATGGGAATGGTGTATGAATCAATTGGGTCGTTTCTTGAAAGAAGAACGGAATGAGATTTTACAAATCAGACCTAGTCGAACTAATGTGTCAGACTCATGGTGTTGGCTTCATGAGAAGCGTGGATCGTATTCGGTGAAAAGCGGTTATAATCAGCTGCAACAACATGAAACTCTACCTACTGATGGAATGTGGAAAAGGCTATGGCACGCAAAAGTACAGCCAAAAGTTCGGCATTTTGGATGGTGGTTGTTGGCCGAAAACCTCCCATTTCTGTCTGAAGTAGTGCGGCGGCATGTGCAGACTTCAGCGGTGTGTCATCGTTGCGGTGGGAAACCGGAGACGGGGACCCATTTATTATTAAATTGTCTGGTGGCTGTGGATGTTTGGAGAGAGTCCGGTTGGTTGCAGATGGTGAGTTCAACCCAGAATCCGGTTGATTGGTTTCGTCGGCTGTTACTGATTCAAAATGAGGAGAAGCTCGCGGAGGCGCTATATTTAGCATGGGGTCTGTGGAAAGCTCGAAACGAGTGGATTTGGAATAAACTTGCTATCTCAACCTCTTCTATTATCTACTTGGTTTCTTCTATGAGGCGGGGTTGGGAAGAGGCGTCGATCAAAGGAAACAGTAATGGAATGGGAGCAGCCATTAGTCAGAATAACGGTTCGGTTGAAGCTTGGTCTCGTCCACCGAGAGGTCGGCTCAAGGTTAACACAGATGCGGCTTGCTTTGCGGGTTCAAGTAGGACCGGGTCCGGGTGGATTGTGAGAAACTGGGACGGTCTGGTATATGGAGGAGGTCGGCGGTCGTGGCTGGGGTTGTCTGAAGTTCGTATGGCGGAGGCCTTGGCCATTCGTGAAGCAATACGGTGGGTTTGGGAGAGAGGATGGCAGGACATTTTGGTTGAATCGGATGCTCGTGAAGTGGTAATTGTAATCCAAACTAGAGGGGAGGGTGACACCAGTGCCTTTGGTCTGATTATCAGAGATATTCTTAATTTAGCTGCCAGGTTTAGATTTATTAATTTTAGTTTTATTCCACGGTCTGCGAACCGAGTTGCTGATGCTTTAGCTAGGTACTCGGAACTTTCGTATGATTTATTTTTCTGGGAGGGTCATTCTGGACCCAAGGTTATTTCGACTTTGTTAATGTCGGATTTGGTTGATTAATAAAAGTTTAAAGTTCCCTTCAAAAAAAAAAAAGAATATGATTTAAAGTTTGAAACCTTAACAAAAAAAATGAACAATGGGAAAGCAAGTCTCTCTAATTTATGAACCTAAAGTTATTAATTTGGGGTTTCTTCTTCCTCTGCCGTTTTGAGAGTCAGTTACGGTTTCGTGCGGCTGCGCCTGATTTTCAGAGCGGCGGCGGGCTTTTTAGGTGGCAGATAAAAGATTGCGGTCTT
>JAYMTF010006458.1:0-10238 GCA_036897485.1 Pelargonium nanum
TTTATACCTCATATATAATTCTCAAAAATAAAACTCAAAAAAAAAAAAAAAAAAAATGAAGAGCTCATAAACGAAAAGCTACACAGTACTGTAATATTCAGAAACTTTGAATATGATATCAGGAAGCAGAAAGCAAGAAAATAGAGCCATATACATATCTCCACACACACGATCAATGGTTACCGAAACATCAAACGGATAGGATCTCCATAGACAAAACAAAAACAAAATTAAATATTATTCCGGTGGACATCATTTTTGCTGTTAAATTTGTCTCCTGCCACACCTGGATAGAAATTGACAACTTGTGCATTGTGGTCACTCCTAGCTACGAACCAATCAACAGTATCATGTGATTCTTGTCCCTCCGAAACACGAGCTATATATAAACTCCACGAATCTCAAACCATTCGCGTCACGTAAAATATACAGTTCTTGACACCAATTCCATGGAGACCTCAACACCAAGAGCTCTAGCAGTTGAAAGCTTCTCGTATAGTTGGCTATCTAACCCGAAAACCCCGTTGGATAACCTCGCCGATGAATTAGATTCATCGTCCCAAGACTTCGATTTTGATGTCCCCAATCCTATTCCTTTTAACCATGCCGATGAACTTTTTTCCCATGGCCTCATCAAGCCCCTCTCTGCATATCCATCGTTTTCTTCGACTAATTCTGCTGCTAATTCTTGTGCTCCAAGCAAAATTTACTGTCATACCCTTTTGAGGAGATGGAGGAAATCATCGCGCCGGGTGCTCAAGAAATGCTTGTCATCGCTCTTGAGGCGACGAAAGGCGATGACAATGTCAAAGAAGAGCACAAGAGTTGAAGATATTGATACAAGAAAGTTGCAAGTTGGTAAAAGAAATGATATAGGGTGTGAGATTGAGAGTTCAATCTATGAGGCTGTGCTTCATTGCAAGAGATCAATAGGTATGTTAATCAATATTGTGTACTAAAACTATATACCGATTGTATTGGATTGTATTGAGTTTCTGATACTGTTCATTTTTTTTTTGTTCAGAAAAATGATCCTTCCCCATTTCTGATTTTAGAAGAATGAGTTGATCAGTGAGAATCAGGAAGACAGAAGTGGATGAAGCATAACTTCATCTGAATCCTATTTGCATCTCTTATTTCCTCTTCATTTGTGTTTGTAATTCTTACCCTAAGAAAGTTACCATACATCCTGTTGTTAATTATCATGATTCTGTCAAATGATGAAGTGTACAATCTTTTTTTGGTCATAGACATCTGTGGGAGTGAAAATATGGATAATGACGTGGAATCACTCGTGATATTGTCCACAAACGAACATATATCTTCGTTAATTTTATTTTACGTCAATCAACTATATACTTTGGAGTGATGAACTATATAAAGTGGAGTGATTAATCATATACAAATTTGGCTATAAAGTCAGCGACAAAATTAGCTTTTCTTGGGGTAAGCCTAAACAACACATTCCCCACAAGATCTTTCTTAGGATTGTAAGTATCAATTATACAAGTCCACAGATGAGATAAATCATAACCATTATTCAAAAGATCAACAACAATAAAAGAATTAGAGTCTAAGACAAATAATGTCATCTAGTTAAACAACCTAAAACTCACTAAGCAGAGCCATAACATGTCCCATTTTGATCCCTATCCATCAATATTCACTCTGATCCAATTTTCTAAAGGTTTAACTCAAAGGGACAACAATAGAAGTGTAAGGCACAATGTTATAGATTAGTTTTTACTTCTCATCACATTAATTTCATCATATACACACAATTATACGTACGAATGTATATGTAAATATGTTAGATCATATCAAGTATATATGAAAAGGATGGGTTGAGAAGGTGATATCTTATGAGATGGGACTGTGAAGGTTCCTCACGTGGTCTTGTTTTCTCCTTTTGGTCTTTTGCCACATTACAAATTAGTACTGTATTTTAGGAAATAAATGCTACTCAAGATTAATTAGTCTGTACACAAACTATTTCATAATGAGCTAAGTTATGTTGCGCGCCTGTCACAACTTTTAGTGATATAAAACTGTAATTTAAATCGAATTTTCAATCTTTTCGTACTCATGTAGTACAAAACTGTCAACACATGTCGAACCCAAATTGAGTTAAACTTAGTTGTTAGAGGGTTGAATTTCCAAGTTAGTTAAAACACAATACGTAGAATGTGATATCTCATATATAAGTGTGTGAGTTGAATTCCGCATTTAGATTGTAGATTAATGGGTATAACGTATTGATACACATGGTTGATACAAACATCATAACATGAGTTAATCAATACTCACTGAGTCAAGCAGTTTAAGACGTTTAGTTCCTTTAAAAGCCTGGCTAGAGATAAACGAACCGAAGAGTAGTATTTCACACTTCTAAGCGAATAATAAGAAAGGCAAAGGGGGGACATGGACAAAGTTTGCTAGGAGAAAAGCCAGAATTGATGCTATCACCTTTCTATTTCTATTTAGCTCCATTTCTTGTTTTTCTCATACAATTAAATTGTGCAATCTTGTTTACACACAGAACTGAAGAAGCACCACAAGCTAAAGAGAATATACAAAAATATATATGTCATCACCACCAATCCTCCATTGTTTTCCATGCATGTTGAGGGGACCAAACCCATTCCATATCTTCCTCTTTGTCTAATTTGTCTTCGCTAACAATTCATTTTTCTCAATTCCTTGTCCTTAGAAAAGACGCACATTTGCATATTCACTATATGATTTCAACGTCTCCATTTTGGTGGGTGCAAGTTAATAAAATAAGGAAAAGGCCCAATTTTTAAATTCTTATTTATGAAAAACTAATCTAATGAGTAGCTGTTAAAGATAAAGAGTAAAATGCATTTTGATTAGCTTGTCGTTACCAACGACCATTGGAGCAAGTAGTTTACGATGCTTGATCTCGAGATTTCAGACTCGAGTCTCCCTTCGTTTAACATGTTTAGTTGATGACACACCTACCAAATCAGCTCTAATAGTGTGTTATTCCTTACTACGTGAGAACACCGACAATTCCATCACAAGTACTCAAATGTGAGATTACTATATAATTTTTTTTTTAAAATTACTATATAATTATAACGAGTAGATCAAACTCATGGAAAATTTAACATTCGACCCGACAAGAGCAGTCCACACAATACAAGCAAGAATGTCGGAACAATTTGGAGGGTAGAGGGGACCATGACGTTGCAATGTGTAGGTAGTAGACAAGTTTGGGCGTAGGTCATTGTCGTCCACAAGCTATCTACCAATGTTTACATTGGTTTTCTCTTTCTTTTGTGTATTGGAGGATCTATTAATTATATAACCAGATTCAGTTCTGGTTCCTATCATACACACTCAAATCATGAATTGGTATGTATCTGAAGTGTCAAATTGGGGATTCGAATTGGTTCCGAATTTGTCTAAAAGAAACAAGACATAATGTTGTATCGATCCCAAGACAATTCCAGAGATAGAAGCCAAGCATTGCCCTTTTTTGAGGATGGTTTAATTATATATAGTGAGCAGACAAATTTGAAGGACTTAATAGAAAGATTATCCCATCTTGATGACTAAATTAGGGGACCAATGTCTCTTATATTGGGTCACAATCTTTGTTGAATTTGTTTTTATTGTTTCATAATTAGAAAGCACCTTTTTTAATATTCCAAAACTCACAAATCCAAATCCACCGCTTTGTTTAGCCCCAAGCAAGCTTGAAAAACTATAAGCAAAAAACTTTATCCGTGTTCAAGTTTCTAATTAAGTAATTACCAACCTCAAGCTGAATGCAGATGGAGCAGTCTTTACCGAGTCGGAGAGGTCGGGTGGGGGCTGGATTGTTTGTGATTTTTCCTGGAGGTGTTGCGAGGGGGTCGGTGGGGTGGTTTAGAGCTCTTGATTCAGGTATGGTGGAAGCGATGACAATCCGAAAAGCGTAGAGTCGGGTGGAGGGGCGTGGATGGGGTCGGGAGATCATCAAATTTGATACGAGTCAAGTTATTCATGCTCTTAATACCGGAGAATGATGTCAGTGTCTTTTGTCTAATTATAGGAGACATCTTGTTTGTGTCGTATCAGTTTGTAGACGTAGTACTCCTGTCTTGTTAGGGCTTTCAGTTTAGTGTCAGGCGTTGAGGGATGGATTAGTTTTCGTGTCCGATCCACTTACGCTATTGTTTTGTACTTTGATTAATAAAGTACAGTAGTTTTCTATATATATATAAATAAAGTAATTACTAACACTGCCCAAACTTTTGATTTATGCTTTTTTTTTTTATTACAAAGAAAGTAGTTCCAGCATCGATAAAAATAAAAAGTAGTTCCAGCATGATGCATGCTACAAATATTGAGTTTCCTTTTATGCTGTACGTCCTATTGTTTAATTATAAAGCCCAAGTGTTATTTTTTTCTGAAAAAAATTAAAGCCCAAGTGTTAAATAGCCCATTAGTGGTGCTGAGTGTTTCTCTATATACACATAGAGCTTGTAATAATTTAAGGCATTGAAAAAAAATACCAATGAACTGAATATTTAAATCTTTTTTAACAAACAAATCTACAAATAATCTCAAACGAGTACGAAGAGAACGATGGAGGCATTGTTGATTCGTGAGGCGCTCAGTTTGATCATAGAGCGGGGTTGGTAAGAGCGCCTGACTAAGTTTGATGCGCTTCAGGTGGTTCAAGTTTTGCATGCTAGAAGGGAATACATCACTGCCTTCAGTTTGATTAGGTGGGGTGGTGCTAACTGCAAAGGAGTCTCTATTGAGGAATCGATGACCACCGGACAATGTTTGAGATTGACATTTTACATGTGTTTCAAGCGATATTGAATTAATGAGAGATTTTCAGCGTCTTTAGTCTTGTGATTTGTTAAATAAACAACTTGATTATGTGTTTTGTCAGATGTGCTTTCTCTTTTACTCGTAAGTTTGCAAATAGAACAACTTATGTGTGTTGGTTAAGTCTTCTAATTTTAGGTCAGACATTGTTATTCGAGATTTGATTTGATTTTTGTTAATTATATGGCGAATTGAATTAATAATATTTAGTCTTGCGAGTTAAAAAAATTCTTTCTCAACAACTCTCTCCGAGATTTCGATCTCTTAGTCATCTCTCACTGATTACTTGCTCAATAATCATTCCATCCCTTCTAATTGTTGAAGTTTGTTTATATTTCAAGTTTTTGCAATTGTTAAAATCTACTTTGATTTCAGGCCATAGATCAAAATCTACTGCAACAAATATTGCTATACAACGAAAGTAAGATAATGAAACGAATGACCGCCTGTTAGCCTAAGCGAAAAGAAGTCTCCAACGAGCTGCAATCAAAGATACGAAAGCAATTGTTGAAGACATTCATACATTGTTTAAATAAGTTTATCATGAGATGGAGGTTAATTATGTGATTCAAGAAGAAGAGGAAGTAAATGTTGAGAATGTGTTCGATGAAATTTCCCAACATAAGGTCACTAATCCGATTACGACATGTTTTATCGGAATGTATCAACTCATCTTACTTTTTTTTCACTTCCAAACTTGTTATACAACTTCAAGCTACTATTAATGTGGCTAGCCCACTAAAAATGGCACTATCGCGGGTATCAATGTATACAATTGTATTTACGTTAAGTGCACACATACCACGTGTCAACGGATGTGATCAAAACTAATTATGCTGCAACAATCTATTGCTTCCCAAGTTTAGCTTCCTGATACTTTCACCAAGTCTATCAGTTGCATCCCCTTTTATGATATGTTCAACAAGTGGATTAGTTAATAATTGTGCTCCAACTTGATATAGATTATTAAAATATATGGCAATCATTATGTGTGAATCCATCTCCTGGATTTGTTGCCATTAAATATATGCACGATATTGATTTGGTCGATTCTAAATTGATTTCTTAGGGGCTGTATATCCATTAACAATTCAACATGGCTTTTTTCTCGAAGACCATGGTGTATATAATTAACTTCCTTAATGTACAGTGACTAAAACCAGTGAAAACACATGAAAATAATTTCTTCTTTATATATTCAAGCTAACCTTCCAAACTTCTAGCTATCATTCAAAGCCTCAACAACTACTTAATTTAAACAGGTCAAAAGATCTAATTTTGACCTTGAATTTTCGTGTTTCACTCTAATTTGCCCATTTCTTCATCCAAAATAATATATGAACTTTCGTGTTTGGTCCAATCTAGCCCATGAACTTTTATCAATCTCTAAATAGCTTGTAAACTT
This sequence comes from Pelargonium nanum, assembly GCA_036897485.1. Lineage (NCBI taxonomy): Eukaryota > Viridiplantae > Streptophyta > Magnoliopsida > Geraniales > Geraniaceae > Pelargonium > Pelargonium nanum. The sequence goes on from JAYMTF010006458.1 coordinate 6,254, forward strand.
TTATCAATGAACTTAAACTACCTGCAAAAAATATTTTGGGTCCATATTAAAAAATTCAACGACCAAATTAGATTCAAACACGATAGTTCATATACCAAAATTGGTCTTTAACCATTTCAATAGTAATTTGTACTTAATTCAGAGTCCAAGAGCGGGTAAGAAACATAAGAGCAATGGTTGGTTTGAAGATTTGCGTTTGCTTAAGTGTAGACGCTCAAGTTATCTTTATAATAATTGCTCGTAATATGTTTTAGAGAAGGTTTTCATGTAATCTTTCTCTTACGCTAGATTTGTAGGGCTTTGGTTATTATAGTTGTTTGTCTTTAGTTTGTTGTAGTCTTGTAATATATACTCTGTATTGTATGGGTTGGTTTCTTAATATAATCTTGGGCGGTTATAAAAAAATAAATAAATAGTAGTTTGTACTTGTATATATATGATGGCATTTTTTTTTTATCATCAAAACTTGAACCCAAAAATGGCTACAACAAAAACAGAGCTTCATGTGGTAATGTTACCATGGTGTGCTTTTGGGCATATCATACCATTTTTTCAGCTCTCCGTATCTTTAGCTAGAGCCGGAGTGTCCGTATCCTTCGTGGCCACTCCAAGAAACATAAACAGACTTCCCAAGATTCCTCCCAATTTAGAAACTCTCGTTAATTTAGTTGAGCTTCCCATGCCGGAAAATCAGTTGCTGCCTCCCGGAGCTGAAGCCACCGTCGACCTCGCCGGATACGAAACCATGCCGTACTTGAAGATCGCTTACGATCAGCTCCAAGAACCCTTTAGACGGTACGTGGCGGCGAGCAAGCCGGACTGGATCATCGCCGATCTCATCCCGCATTGGGCGGCGGATGTTGCCGGAGAGCTCGAAGTGCCACTCCTCATTTTCTCTATTGTCCCTACCTGCGCTTTGCTTTTCTTTGGCCCGCCGGAGTGCTTCGTCGGAGAGGGTCAGAGGAGCCTGAGGGGCTCGCCGGAGACTTTGACTCGTCCGCCGGAGTGGGTTGACTTCCCCACCACGGTGGCTTTCCGGAGGTTCGAGGCGGATGGGCTGTATCCGGGACTGTTCGGGGAAAATGATTCCGGTGTACCGGATGCTGCAAGGGTGGCTAAGCTCCTTGGCGCGTGCCGGGGAGTGTCCATCCGGAGTTGCTACGAGGTGGAGGGTCGGGAACTAAATTTATACCGAAAAGTGCTCGATAGGGATGTGATTCCGGTGGGGTTGCTCCCTCGGGAGGAAACGACTACGGGCCTGAGAACCGAGAGTGTGAGCAAAATATTTACATGGCTTGACGAACAAAAAGACAAGTCGGTTATGTTTGTGGGATTCGGAAGCGAGGTAAAGCTAACGAAAGAACAAGTCTTTGAGATAGCCCGCGGGCTGGAGGTCTCCTCAGTGCCTTTTCTGTGGGCACTGAGGAGACCTAGTTGGGCAGCCAATGATTTTGATGCGGTGCCTACGGGTTTCAGCACCCGCGTGGCTGGGAGAGGGGTGGTTTTCACGGGTTGGGCACCTCAGATGGAAATCTTGGCTCACTCTGCGATCGGGGGATCGCTGACTCAATCCGGGTGGGGCTCTGTGATAGAGACTCTGCAGTTTGGTCATTGTCTTGTTGTGTTGCCGTTTATTTTCGATCAAGGCTTGATTGCGAGGTTTCTGGTGGAGAAAGGTCTGGCTGTGGAGGTGGAGAGAAGTGAAGACGGGTCGTTTACCGGAGAAGGCATAGGCAAGTCTATGAGATTGGCTATGGTGGAAGAGGAAGGAGAGGTTGTGAGGGTGAGGGCTAAAGAAGCTATTGCAGGGTTTGGGGACAAGAAGCTTCACCAAGAACACTACATTAATGGGTTTGTTGAATATCTCAAAAATGGGATTGCTATCCCAAATTAAGTTGAAATGTTATGATCTGGACTTGTCAATGGCGGATCTACCTTGTAACTTAATAAATGTTATGATCTAAACTGTTCAAGAACCAAATTGGATAAAAATATGAAAGTTCAGCACTGTTTAAAAAAATAAGGGGTAATTGCAGATGACCCACATGAACTTTGAACTCATTTCACATATATACTTTGAACTTTTTTGTAAAGCAGATGACCCCTATAAACAATATTTAACCCATTACATCAGTTAAATCTAACTAAAAATTACCCCATCTCTTCATGTGCATGGCACATGACCATAATTTTTTATACAATGACCATTATAACCTTGCATATAATATTGTTAGTGTTCTTTCATTTAGTTTATGTTCTTCATTTTATTCTTTATTTTCAAATAACAAATTTCAAATGTTTACTTGAGAAGATTCAAACAAAATATCAAGACACAGTTTAACCAACACAAATAAACTACACTGTGAACAATCCATAACTCAAGACCAAATTGATAAATAAAAATCCAAATGTCAAGAATAAATTCTCAAATACACAAAAACTCAAAAACTCAATATATAAATCTGAGCATGAATAAACTCATTTGGCCTACAAATCTGAGCATTATTAACCCAAAATCCCACAAATACTCAGATACAAGAACAAAAATAATTAATGAAAATTTCCAAAACCAAAACAAAAATAATTACACAATTTGCATTAACTAAAATCAAAATTGAAAATTTTCAAAACCTAAACCCAAAATAAAACTCTTGTTGTTGAAGATGAAAGGTGTTGCTGGTCATCTGCATCGACGAAGAAGATGACGATCTCCACTGCCATGGCCATGTTGTGAACTAGATCCCCATCGACGAAGAAGAGGAAGACATGGCTGGGCGGCTGCAGATGAGATCAACGGCGGTGGTTTCGTGCCGGAATCGCACCAAATCTCACTCCAGTTGTTGTTGTTGTTGCTTCCAGTGGCTGCGTGCTCGGCGGTGGTGGCGTGCTGCACATAGGTGAGGCTGTTGGAGCTGGAGCCAGATCTGTACGATCCTCCGTTGTAGACGAACCATGGTTCAGATCAGATCTCCACCGCTGGCATTGAAGATTTGATTGAGATCGTCTCTGCTTTCATGCTCTCCTCCGTAGTTGCTGCTTCCATGCTCTGCTCTTGCGATGGACGGAGCTCCGGCGAGAAATGGGCAGAGAGGAAGAAGAGATCGGTCTGGCGGACAGCCATGGCCATGGGCTGTAAGAGAGTTACAAATTTTAGGGATTTAAGTTAATTAAAAATAGAGGTTTAAAGGAAGAAGATGAGGATATTTGAGTCATTTCACAGGTTAGATAACAGAGTCATGACAGAATCAGGTCTGTGCAAGTTTATGGGGTGTATCTGTTAAGCAAAATAGTTGTAGGTATACATGTGCATTAAGTCCAAAGTTAATAGGGGGCATATGCAATTACCCCAAAAAATAATTAAATATCAAACTGGATCGAAACACAAAAATTCAAGAAATTAGATTAAAATCGTATTAAAAAGTTGATAACTTCAAGTAAATCAATATCATAATTAACACGGAGAGCGCATGTGACCTGATGACCTTTTATATATTGTTCTCGTAGTCATTATAGATACTAATGCATGTGACAGAGGTTTAGCGGTTTCAGAACCATCAATGATTGGTGAACCCGTGGACCCAATTGCAACTTCTTTGTAAGTACTACCTGAATAGTATTTCTTTTCCGTATTTCAAATACTTCGAACATTCCCTAGTAATTCAATATTGTAATAGCTCATTACATAAAACCTATAATTTGGAGACGAATACGCGGGATACGAAATTCAACCCAAAAATTTACGGAACTGAGTCACATAAAATGATTTCAACCACGAATCGGTTCGAGTTCGTATTGAGTGTCAGGTCAGGTCGGGTGAACCTATACATTATTCGACTCGACACATATTTTTTATTTATTTTTTATTTATTTCACTGTTTAATGTTTCTTTTTTTATATGGGTTAAAGGTATTTTGAGTTCCCAAACTTTTTCGCGAAACTCAATTTGATACCCAAACTTTTATTGTACCCAATTTAGTACCCATAC
>JAYMTF010006459.1:0-10238 GCA_036897485.1 Pelargonium nanum
CTCATTTAATTTTTTTAAAAAAAAAAAAAAAAAAAAAAAAGGCTGGCTACCAGTTAGATACTTAATCATAATAGAATTCTCCGTAGAATGATGCTTTAAAATATCCTCTATTACCTCTCATATAAATGAACATATGCCAACCCCGCTTAATCAAAGCCCCATTCTTGCCTCCTAAGTTTGATTATGCAGACACAGACTTCAAATTAGATAACTGTTTGATGTTTAAAGGTTACAAGACTAAAAAGTCCATAATATCTTTCCCAAGAAAGCAATTGATTTCTATACATCAGTCTCCATTAAAATTTTATTTTTTACTATATTGATAACCAATAGAAGATTCGGAGAAGATATATGATTATGTACGAGCAAGCATTTTTTTGTTTAAAAAAATTGTACTTTAAAAATGACCTCTTTGGTTTTACAAGGGTAACCCAGAATAAAATAACAGATTATTCATTATTATGAGCCAAAAGCAACAGTTCAATCAGTTATGCCTTGTATGCATATAATTCAAAGGAGCGCTTTGGTTGTATCAAATTGTCCACAGCTCCAAAAATTATCAATTAACAGATTGACAGCAAATTTCATACTAAAAGGTTTATAATAAATGTAAATTTCGGAAAGACGTAAATAGCCTCTCCAATGCTTCCAGTTCAACACAGTGGTAAACCAGTTAATCATAAACTACATGTCTTCCCTAAAATTGAAGGTATTATGCTGGAAAAAAACACACACCACTTACCAAGATCCTTTAGAAAGAAATCTTCGTATAAGCAATTTTCAGTATAATTGATTTTAAAAAAAACTTAACACAAAGTAAAACCAGGCAGATCTCCAAGGATATCCTTAAAATCAAAACCAAAATTGAGAGTGAGGTACAAATTTCACATCACCAGATCCCAACAAAACACAGCATAGCAGTCTTTACCACTTTAGTAAGGAATGGAAAAATTGTCTAGCACCTTCCAGAAGCTTCTATTTCTATAGACGCCGATACATACAGTTACCACGCACATTTCTTAAAAGTTACTCCGTTTGGAAGCCGAGAAAATGCAGGAAAATTAGAAAAAACCTAGTGGAGGCGGAAGAAATTTACCTTGCCGAGAGTGTGAGCTAGAGCAGCTCCGGCGACTCCGGCGCCGACGATGATTACGTCCGCATCGACGCGGGCGCTGTTTTTGGATCTGCATTCTCCGTTCACTGTGGCGCTTCTCTTGACGCACTCACTGGTGGCCTCCTCCGGCAGAGCTCGGCCGGTACAGTTCCTCCTGAAGATGAGATTGTAGAGAGCAAGAAGAGCGAGCAGGGAGGCCAAGATCCATCCCAGCGCGTAGTGATCCTCCATTTGCGGAACGGGAATCGAGACAGTAACGGAACAATACGACGGCGTCGCAGGCGAAGACGACGATGGGTCTCTCTAGGCGGTTTGGTCTGCTAGTTTGGATTGGTGCGCGTGTACCCGCTGTTGACGCTGTTTCTTCTATTTTTGGTTAATCAACAGAACTCACGAGAAAAGTTAGAGACAGGTGGGCATTTTATAGGCCTTGCGAGCCAGCAGAGCAGTGACCAGACGCGAAGTCCGATTCACAGCTCAACGTGGACCCTTTTCGCTAATTTGCGCCTACCGTTTGACCCTGGTTTCTGATACTGATGCGTGACTGTACCATTGCCATGTCATCTTCTGAGCCAACTTTTTTTTTTTTCTAAAACAAAAGATGACTTTCAGTAATTCAAAGGAATACTCAAAACTTGAATCAATTCCGGGAACAATGCGGGTAGACCCAAAAACATTGATAGCAGCTCCAGCTGTTTTATGATTTTCAATATTCGCAGATCGATACACAAAAAGGAAAATAATTTTCTCAAAATCTAAAACAACAACAATCATTATTATTGTAAATTTTTATTTTACTATACAAAATTAAGTACAAGTAACCATAAGAGGTTTGTCTCATCATCAAGGGGGTTACTCTTTTATTGGCCCTTCTGGTTTCAAACCTTGGGGATAGAAAGGTCATTCAGTAAAGTAATATGCATTCTACCCAAAATTTACAAGTTATATTAATGGGTATTGGGACAAAATATGACATCCAAGTACCATCTTGACATGTGTAAAAATCAAGTCTAACACAAGATCGACTCGGGCGCCCGACCCTATCTCTTAGGAACTCATCCTAGAAGATAAGTCCAAGATACTTGCCAATGGAACTCACTCAAGTGAACCTGAAGAGCATTCTCGAGGCCCCCGATGCTACATGACTACACGTAGAGACTCCCGTCTCTCCATGACTTCCGCATGCATGATACATAGTCACAAGGAAACTCTTTCGTCACTCCATGACTTTTGCACACTTGTATTGACCACGGGTCAAATAAACACATCAATTTGTTTCGTTGTCAGTAACAAAATGAAAGACAATTAATATACCCAACTTGGAACAAAGAACGGAAGACAACAGATGTGCCTCTCCTCCTACCTATTTTTGGTGGAAATATCAAGCTGAAGTAATGTTTTCCTCAATCAACTAAAGGCAAATTATGACTAAGTTGTGCAATCGATTCTGCTGTTTTTTTAACACAACCAAGTCGTTGGGAGAAGTTCCCCATGTAGCCTAAAATTTTGTCTTTACCTCTGCGAAGTTGGAGAAATGAAATAAGAAACGAGCAAAGTCGAGATGATTACACCCAAAAGAGGATGCCAACTCTTGGTAGATCCTCTCATCTTATTGACTTGCATCGAGATCATGAAAGACACATTTTCTATCATTACTCCCTAACGAGAGAAAAAACATGGGATAAGATAATACAAAAAGGAAAAACCAAGACCCAACCAACCAGAGTTTTTTCACTGTTAGCTACAGTGCTTTTTCTCTCAAATCTGAGTTCTTGCTCCAACGAGCACTCTCTTTGATCTTCAAAGAAATCCCATCTTGTTTGTGGGGTTTTAATATTCTGATCATTTAGCTTGCAAAATCATTGCCTTTTTAAGCCTTAGTCAGATCCAAACTAGCCATTAAATGAACCAACCAACTTATGTCTCTTCTTAATTAGGACTTAATTAGGTTGTCAAATCGGAGAATATAGAAGCCTGTTATGAACTAATGGCTCTTTCTATCAAGTTTATCCTTTCTCTGGAAAATTTTCTTTTCCAAGACTGGTTTTAATGCAACTGGCCTGCCATTTCCTTAAATGGAAGTGTGGTTTAAGAGTTAATTTTTCTTTTCAGTACTGCTATCTTCCTTTCCATCCTTCTTTCCTCTACAGCCAACTCATTCACTGTGTTTTCTTGCTTCCCTGTATTTTCTTCTCTGTGCCTCTCATTCTCCATGGAAAAGGATTCTGAATATAATGAATTTTTCGTGCTCAGACGTGGTTGGAATGTCAGTGTTCCACCAGATTTGGTATTTTCTACACAACATTTCCTTGATAAATGCCTATTGGGTTATCTCATTGACCATCAGGAGTTTGAATCCATGGCCATGCATGCCAAGCTCCACAATATGTGACAACTTTCTGGAACCTTTAAGATACTAGAGTATCCTCCCTAACAAATATTTGTGCTTTTTCTCGGATATGATGGATCGAAGAATGATTCTCAACGATGGTCCTTGGAGCGTGGAGGGTGATTTGCTTGTCTTCTCTGAGGTCCCTTTCAACAGAAGGTCGTGTGATCTGGAGGTCCCTCTTGTCCCGATATGGATCCAGGTACATGATGTACCCCTCAACTACTCTCTAGCCTCTCTAGCTCTTGCAGCAAGTCAAGCCTTGGGTGAAGTTTTAATGATCAATCATAATAGACTTAGGCGTAACAGATGGGGTTATCTACGTGTGAAAGTCAAGCTTAATCTCTCAGACCCTCTAGTCGCTGGCTGCTATCTTAAACTGATTGAGGGGGCCGTACATGGATCAAATTTAAATATAAAAGAATAATTAAAGTTTGTTTCCATTGTGGGCGTGTGGGGCATCCAAAATCTCAGTGTCAGCTCTCTTTACAGCAAGCAGAGGAACTTATTTGTTAGAAGCTCAACTCCCTTAATATGGGAGGTTTGAATGTGGGTCTTTTTATTTTTGACTACAACAGGAGATATTTTTCTTCTGATCTTAGGGCTTTCAGAAACTCTCGAAGCAATAGATATACCAACATCATCGTCTACAACAGCCATAAGTAGTTCATGCAAAGTATCGAGCGGGAGAATAACCATTTCCCTTCTCCGGATCTATCGAACAACTCCAACACGCGAGTAGTATGGTCTCCGGGGCCGGTGATCGCGCCTTTTGACCCCCATGATATTTCTCCTAAAGTTTCAGATGACTATGGAGGCAGTCTGGTATCTCCGTTCAATCTAGGTAATCTGTTTTCCCCTCAACAAGCTATCCCTGCTCAGTCGGATGATCATGTTTTTGTTATCACGGATGCTATGAACTACCCAGAGTTAGGAGATATGGTGAATCATTCTCACGACATCAACCCAGAATTCCAGATACCGGGTCTCTCTTTGGGACTCTCAGTTGGTTCCGGTCAGGCGGCGATGACTGGTTCTCTCCCGCCGATCATTGATCTTGGTCACGCTTCAGCTTCGGATGTCGTCATCATTTCATCAGATGGAGAAGTAAATGCAGATGCTCATCCCATAAATGGTATAGTCGGCGGAGGTCAGGACAATAACTTTTTCTGCCAGTTGCAATGGTGGCAACTAATGGAGTAGAGAGGGATACAAATGTGCTAGCGTCAACGGACCCTAACCCAAATGACATCAACCTCCAACACCTTCTTGAAGATCCACTGGGCTTTGGGCCCCCACCAGGTTCAATTAGAACTCAACTGGCCCACTGGCCCCCCCTCTTCTAGCAGCCCATCTCGCACTTCATCAATTCACCCATTCTTCTCCAGCAGTGAATCTATAGCAGCAGCCATTATTCTCAATCTACTGGCTTCGGAGGTCCGGGACATTTCTCCTCCCCAACCGCCAGTCAGATCTCTGATTGACCATGGTGTCCGTCGATCTCCTAATGTGGCAGACCCAGTGATTTCTTCGGCTCTCCAATTGTCTTCGGAAAATAGCTCCAACCTCAACCAAGATCTCTCGGTTCCGGCTTCTCAACATTTCTCTGCACCTTTATTTTTTAATCCGCTGAACCTTCCGGGTTATGCTCAAGACGAAAACTCTCAGTCCTCTCTCAATTTTACTGATCCTGCTCAAGTGGATTCTCTTCATTCTCCTCCAATCCCAGTATCCTCTAGTATACTGGTAAACAAACCTGGTATTGGCCCTCGTCCTCGGCTCTCTAAAGAACAGAAAGAGAAAATTGTAGCTTTTCCCAAACGAGCCCTATTCTTCAATGATATTGCGCCAAGAAGAATGGAAGATAGAATTCCCGAGGTGAACCGCTCTTCTCCAGATGATCCTTCTAATGCATCCGTATTGGCTTAGACTCAACAGGCAGGAGCTCAATTTCTGTTTCCACACTCTGATATTCATGGTAGTTGTTCTTCACTGGGAAGGAAGAGGTCTTCTGACTCGGAGCTTGATGACTCCCAATCCAAGCGCTTGAGGTCCCCATCTCCGGAAGAGGAGGAAGAGGTACATATTAAAGACTACTATCTTGATTCTATTACTGATTTTATGATTACTGGTCCAGAAGAAGAAGTTAGTCGTATTAAACAGAAATTATTCCACATGAATTGTGATTTATTGCTAGCAATAGGTGGGTTAGATATTAACGATAATCAAGGTTCTGAGGAGACTGTCCCTCAATAGTCTCCTAGAGAACCATGAAGTTCATAGCTTGGAACTGTAGGGGGCTTGGTCTACCTCTACACGTTCAGTATATAAAAGACCTTGGGAAATAATTTAGACCTGATTTTCTTTTTCTTAGCGAAACTAAATTAGCAGTTTCAGAAGTAGACATTAAATTAAGTGGATGTGGTTGGTCCAAATCCTATGGGGTAGATAGTGTAGGTTCAAAGGGAGGTCTTTGGATCGGTTCTTGGTCAAGTCTCCCTTGGGACGTTTTCATTTCAAATATCAATGTAATAGGCATTTCAATTAAAGAGTCTAATGGCCTGGGATGGCGATGGGTGGGATTTTATGGCCCCCCGGATCTCTCTCTCCAAAAATCCTTCTGGGACTCTCTATCCAGCTCCATTACAGCTTCTCCTGACCCTTTGGCTATTATGGGAGATTTCAATCAAGTCATCAATCTTGGTGACAAATCGGGTAGTAGAGCCACATCCCTCCAAGGTGCTGAGTTTCTCAAAGACTTCTTGACCTCTTTGAACCTTTTGGAAATTCCCAAGAAAGGTCCCCATTTTACCTAGAGCAACAATAGATCAGGAAAAGATCTAGTCATGGAAGTGTTGGATCGAGCTTTTTGTAACCCATCCTGAATTTTTAGGTTTCCGAATAGCCTCTTCAATTCCACTCCTATTCTAGTATCAGATCACAATGCTATTATCCTTCAAGTGAAACCTACCTGTCCTGGTAGAAGTAGACCCAGGTTTGAAAGTTTCTGGACTTCCCAGGAGGAATGCAAGCAAATTATCTCTGACTGCTGGAGCCAGAACCTCTTAGGCTCTCAAATGTTTAAATGGGTTCTAAAAGGGAAATCCTCCATGGAGTCCCTTAAAAGATGGAGCAAGTCTAAGTTTGGAAATCTTCGAGATTATAAAAATAATCTCGGAAGCCAGATCTATCATCTCCAGGATACCATCTCTCAGACTCAACCGCATCAACCAAATCTGTCGGAATCCTTATTAAGAGCAAAGAAAGAATATGAGAATATCTTGGAAATGGAACACCTTCTATGGAAACAAAGGGCAAAAATCCAGTTCAACTTAGAAGGTGACTGGAACACTCGTTTCTTTCATGTGGTGGCTAGCAAAAGAAAGAATAGGAATAAAATAGGGATGATGAAAAGAAGTGAAGGAAGTTGGTCGGAGTCGGAATCGGAAATCAAAGGCTGCTTTGTGTCTTTCTTTTCAAATCTATACCAAACTCCCGCTGGTAACCCGGAGCGAGGTCAATCTATTAGCCTTATTGCTTCCAAAATCAAAAGAAAGATATCTTCCTCCCAATTGTCTTCATTGGATGCCCCTTTTTCTGCTGAGGAAGTCAGGAAAACAGTTTTTGAAATGGAAAGTCTTAAATCCCCTGGACCTGATGAAATCCCGGGGCTCTTATATCATAAGTATTGGGATATTGTTGGAGATTCAGTCACCTCCGCAACTCTTTCCTTCCTCAATTCTGGGTTTCTCCTAAAGGACCTAAACAAGACCCACATAGCTCTGATTCCGAAAGTCGAAAGCCCGCAAGAGCCAGCTGATTTCAGACCCATCAGTCTATGCAACTTCAGTTATAAGATTGCCTCAAAAGTCCTTACTAACAGGCTCAAGGTAGTCATAAGTTCCCTCATTTCTCCTATGCAAAATGGGTTTATTCCGGGGAGGAAAATCCAAGATAATATCATCCTCATAAATGAGCTGCTTCATACTATTAGGAGATCCAAAAAAGGTCGGGCTTTCAAAGGTGGTTTGAAAATGGATATTAGCAAGGCCTATGACCGGGTCCGTTGGGACTACCTCTTGGAAATCATGAAAGCTCAGGGATTCTCCCATAAATGGCTTCATATCATCTGGCAATGCATCTCTACTGTTTCCCTTTGTGTCTTAGTCAATGGCAAAGAAACCAATTGGTTTAATTCAGCTCAAGGTCTGAGACAAGGTGATCCCCTATCGCATTATCTCTTCTTACTAGTTGCTGAGGGTTTCTCTATCCTCCTAGAGGTTGCCAAGGAATCTAAGCAAATTAAAGCTTTATCCATCTCAAGAGAAGGTCCTGCAATTAGTCACCTTCTATTTGCTGATGACTCGTTCCTATTCTTCCAACCTTCTCTGGAAGCTTGTTCTAAGATAAAAAATATTATCTCCCTGTTTGAATTGGCGTCAGGCCAAGTCATCAGCAAGAATAAGTCAGAGTGGTTCTTCAGTCCTAATATTCCTCGTAGATTCATCAGGATTTTTCAAGGCATTCTTTCCTTCAAAGTGGTTCAAAATCCCGACAATATCTAGGAATTCCGGACATGGGAGTTACCTCAAAGAAGAACATGTTCTTATTCCTGAAAAAGCGTATTGAACAAAAACTTCAGGGCTGGAAGTTAAACCTCTTGTCTCAAGCTGGGAAATTAATTCTCATTCAGTCGACGCTTAGTTCCCTCCCAGTATTCATTATGAACTTATTTGATATGCCAAAGTACTTTTCAAATTGGCTAGACAACTTTATTGCGAAATTTTGGTGGTCAAAATCGGGGGGAAAAAAAGGAATTCACTGGATTAAGCGTAATATCTTAGCTTGGCCCAAAGGGAGAGGTGGTCTGGGTCTTAGGAATACTCACAGTTTCAACATAGCCCTTCTAGCAGGACAATTCAAACGCATTATTAGCAACCCTGGCAGTCTTGTTTTCAAATCCCTCGTAGGCAAATATGGAGTTCAAAACTCCCTTTGAAATTCAAAGGTCAAAAATCCTAGCTCTTTGATCTGGAAGAGTCTTTGCAAAGGAAGAGACTTTCTGATGAACAATATGTCTTGGCAGATAGGAAATGGGAAAACAGTCCGTATTTTCAAAGATAAATGGGTCAGCGACTCATTAATTCCTCAGAATTCCCAATACCCTCTACAGGAATATGATAAGGTAGAGCAACTCTTATTGCAATCTCCTAGATCGTGGAATAGGAATCTTATCATGCAGGTCTTTACTCCTAATATAGCAAATCAAATCCTTGACATTCCTGTTCCGGAATGGGGCAATATTGAGGATAGGCTAAAATGGTCTGCTCCAAATAACAGGAAAGATAATTTCTCCGTCAAAAGGGCTTATGATATCCATGAGGGGCTTAGAAATCCAATCCCGGATACACCCACTACGATCAACCACGAGTGGAAGCTTCTTTGGAGTGCAAAACTCCCTGAAAAATTAAAAGTTTTCTGGTGGAAATTATCTCATTTTGCTTTGGCTACAAAGGACCTTTTGTATCGTAGGAAGCTGAGTCCAAATAACTTATGCCCTAGGTGCAACCAAAAGAGTGAGACTATTGAGCATCTGATCTTCCATTGTCCGGATAGCTCTAGAATCTGGTTTGCATCTCCCCTTACGGTCAGAGTTGAAGGTATTACTTTAGTGAGGGACTGGCTCTTTACAATCCTTGGGAAAACCAAACCTAAGAACAACAGTAACTGGAGTCCGCTGCATTGGAGCACTGCTCTTACCTGGAAAATTTGGAAAGAAAGAAACAACTATGTTTTCCATGGTAATCCATTCTCAGTGGCAAAAGTCATCTATGAAGCTCAAACTCTCCTTAAGTTCCTAGAAGATTGTCTTTCTAAAGGTCATACTGAAAACTTGAGAAATAGTAATCATAACATCACATCTCCAAAGTCTTTGGAGGAGATATCCGAGTCAGTTGAGTTCCTATGTTTGTGTGATGGGTCATTTTCAAGTTCCAAATCAGGGATTGGATGGGAAATTCAAGATAGGCAACATAATATAATTGCCAGGTTTTGCAGTCCAGTATCTGTTAGTGATCCGTATATGGCAGAATTAGAAGCAGTTAACTCAGCATGCAATTTCATCCTTTGTTATGGTTTAAAGAACGTATGTATCTTGACAGACTCTCTCAATCTTTACAGGGACCTCAAGAGGAGTGATCAGGACTACCAAAGTGGCAGAGTGGACTCTGGAGCTGCTTCATCGGACATAAAATATGTCCTTTTTGATAATCACCTTAATGGTGACATTTTGTATGTAAATAGAAGCTTAATAGCTCCAGCTCATCATGTTGCTAGTATAGGTGCTAGTGGCCCACAAAAACAATGGTCTTGTAATATATTGATGCATGTCTACTCTGCTTTTAATATCTAATCTATGAATGCCTAGCATTATTATCAAAAAAAAAAAAAAAACAACGTAAGTTTCTCCATTGTAACCTAGACAACTCTCATCCTAGAGTGGCAGAGAGCTCACATCGTCACTCAGGTTACCAAAACACACCTAATTAAGTAAGAGCAAGGAAGAACCTCATGAGGTCTCGAACCGGGATATTAAGGACAAACCGGTAGAGAGATACAACTCTAGATAAAAGTCAAGAAGCTCCAAGAGCAAATCACCTCCATGCGCACTTGAACCCGTATTGGGTTATTTACACAGAGGGATGGAAAAAATTGCGGAAAATCGAACTATTATAC
>JAYMTF010006460.1:0-10237 GCA_036897485.1 Pelargonium nanum
TTAACGGAGATGTGACTCATCATAAAAAGTAATGAAAGATTGACTAAGTAATTATATCCGTATTACAATATGTGTATCAATGTTAATATTAAAAAATTATATGAGTAATATTAGAGTTTGCAAAACAATTTATTAAAAATAATTCTCATTGGCATCAAGAAGTTTTACAATGTGGTTGAGGAGCTCCCAACAAATGTTGCTGATCTCCTTTGATTTACTTGTGGTTGTGCGAGGTAAATGGTGTTTTGCTTGGAAGTCATGATTATTACTATTATCATCATTATTTCTTTCTTGTAGGTTTTGGGGTTTAGTTTAGCTTGGATTGGGCTTGCCCTGCAACTAAGGGATGAGAGTCGTGTGACCTTAAGATGGATGGTTTTGATATTCCTGTATTTGTCGGAGAGTCCTTTCTGTTCATTTTGCTCTCTTTTTTTCCGTCAGTCTAGTCTTAGTATTTTTGAACTGGTTGTAGCCTAAATTGAACTTGTTTTGTTTGAAGCTGTACTTTTTGTTTATGTTTAAATCCTTATTGCAAGAGGGTACTTGAAAGATGATTTGATTTTTAATGTTTAAGATACTGGATGTTATGCATTGTTATTTTTTGAGCTCTTTTCTGCTGGAGTGAAGAATGAGATATTGTGTTTTAGGTTATTATTTGTGTAGCTGGTTATGTACTTGAGTGCTCCACTTGTCCTTGATGCCAGATAGAAAATCTTTTCTTTTTCTCTTCTCTAGCTAAAGTATAAGCTATCTGACTCTTTCTCTATCCGTTTATGCTTGACTATTCAAATTGCACCTTCTTCATTCTCAACGTGCGTTTCTGTATTCCTAAGTCATTGTTTTATCAAATTTGATTTTCATATCACTTTAATTTGGCAAACATAACACTAAACTATTCTTGTATCAAAATCAAGAACGAATCAACATATACGTGTGGAAAACAGGCTTGAAATGTGCGAATATGTTTGATGCACATCTACAATTTCTGTTATGTATTCGTTGGGTGCAAGGAGTTGATCTGTTAGGGAAAACAAGCTTGAAATGTGAATATGTTTGATGCACATCAACTGTTTTTGCTGTGCTTTGGTTGGCTGCAAGGATTTGATCTCTTAGGACTTTTTCTTTAGAGATTTTTTAGATGTTGAGTTTTGTTTTTTTTTTTTCCAAGGATTTTAGATCTGTTGGATTTTTGGTTTGTTTTTTAGGTTACTCAATTTGTTGAGTCAACACTCACTTCTTTTAAGTGTTTATAGAAGCAAATAGAAGTGTTACCAAAACGATGTGACATGGTTTCAGTCTTTGGATTACACTATTTTTTTTAATAAACTCACGTTATCGATAGTAGCCGGTTTTAAAGTGACATGTCAGCTTAGGGTAACACGCCATCATCATGCCACGTAATATTTTAGTCCATGTCAACCTTCAGTTGTAATAGATGGAGCGAAATCGTTTATTTTTTTTTATAGCAAACCACGTCCAAAACGATGTCGTTTTGGCTTTTCTATCTGAAAAAACAAAAATGTAACGATGTTGTTTCATCTATAACAATTGTATTTTGATGAGTATTGTTGGCGTGGTCTAAAAATCTTAGGTGGTATGATGATGTGTCACATCAAAACCGGCTACAATCATGGGTTCAAACCATTCTAAATCTTAATTAGGAGTTAAAGCAAAAAAAAAAAGTGACAGAGGCAAAACTATTTAAATCTATTGATAATTCATGTATAACTAACTTTAAAAATAAATCACTCATTTGAAGAATATAAATTAAAATTCATTATTTTACATCGATGTACATTCACGTTAAGTTTTTTGAAATGATGTATGCCTTGGGTAGCAGGAGGTATGTGGTTGCATGGAATGAGAATGTGACTTGGAAGATGATTGTTTGGTAGGAGTCACCAGACCAGCTTTCGAGTTTGTTGCCAAATCAGATGACAAAGTCCTTCATGTGGTCGTGTTAAGTTCTAAGTGCAATCGTTGTTTGATGTTCGTGTTCTTCAGATTGGAGGGATTTCAATGCCTTCAATTTGATCATTCAAGCCGACGGGGAGGATTCATGTGTCTTTATTTTGATTATTCGTGATGTTTTAGTCAGAGAGGTTTAGTTTGGCAGTGTCATTTTTTGTTTACGGATTGGTTTGTGAATCAAGTGACCCACGAGTTAGCAAAATCATCGGTCTATTTCGCATGCTTGTCTGGGTGGGTCGGTCTTCAGACTCTAAATTTTATATCGTTTTTGTTATCGGCCGATTTGAAGTAACAGATTATTAATTTTCAGCAATAAAACATCATTGAGAATGTAAAAATTTCTTTTTGATAAACAAAATTACAACATATACGTGAAATTTGTTAAATGGAAAATAGCAAGTAGGCGTTGAATTTACATATAGGTTTGTGAGTATATCCAGGCAGACAAAATAATTGGTTGTGGTGTACCCTAACGCAGTCTCGACAGCACGCCGCTCCTCAAAATCAATTTCCAAAAAGTGAGTGAGTTGAATTTGAGTTGCTCCATCACTTTAAATAGCCCCACAATTCCAATTATTCACATTCTTTTGTTTGCTTCTTTTTTCTCACCCGCCTAAGATCAAAGGCCCAATTTTCAACTCTCTCTGTTTCTCACCTGCAATCAATGGAAGATTACAACAGATCAAGATCATATGGCAATGGTGGGACGATGCAGATTGAGAGCCACTATGGGCCACCAGCAGCTTCAGCAACAGCAGCAGCTGGTTCCGGCTACGATCTTGCACAGAGCCAGATGGGCAATAATAATAAGAGTAAGGTGAAGAAAGTGAAGAGCACATGTTATAGTAGTAACAGTGAGTTCCAGAGGAAGAGGAGGGTAGCTAGCTACAAGATGTATAGCATGGAAGGGATGGTTAAAGGTTCTTTCAAAAGGAGTTTCAGGTGGCTCAAGGACAGGTACACTCACCTCCTTTATGGCTGCTAGCTACCTTATTAACTTACTTTTGTGATTTGCCTCTCAAGACATTCATATGTTCTACATTTTATGGTTTGTAATGTTTACGAGCATTTATTTTAGATGTTGGCTTGATTTGTAATTAATTTCCTTCGGGCTTGTTGGGCCAAACAGTTTACCTAGGTTTCCTTTGAGGTCTTGAGTTTGAGCCTCCTTTCTGACGTATGGGGTGAGGTGGGGTTTTGAGTTATAAGGGAAGAGATACCTCTGTTTTGTAGCTCAACTAATAAAAAAATTAATTTGGTTGTTTCATGATTATACATATGTTTCCTCTCATACTATGATATATAACTACTTGAATTTTCTAGGTCTATTTATTTCAATTCCTTACCTTCACCTAGTTATTTGTCTCATTGACTCGGGGTCAACGAAACGAGTCAAATGCATGTCGTTGTAGAACTCTTGTCGATGTAGGAGTTTTACATTTAGAATATTTTTTATGCGCTTTCACTTGAGAGTTTCTACTTGAATATTTTTGGTTTGCACACTACAAGGTAGCACATTGTTAAGCAAAACTCATGGGTACCCTACACTTCACCTCAGGCGTGAGAGTAAGTGTCTTTACCATTGTGAAGTATGGGTGTGTAACTGTGAAAATAGGTGTGTGTCTTTCTCATTGTGAAATAGGTGCGTGTGTCTCTATCATTGTGAAATAGAGGTCTTAGAAAGCAAGATTGTGAGATTCACGAACTGATAGGTCTTGTAAGTTAGATGATGCTTTATGATCATATACAACAGCTTATAAGACTCCTATTGGAATGTGTCTTTATAGGATTTTGTTAGGTAAAACTTTCCATTTACCCCTGGAATTAGAGCACATAGATTACTGGGCAATGAAAGATTACAACCTTAATCTTGAAGTTGTCGGTAAAAAGAGGAAACTCCACGTCCAAGAGCTTGAAGAGTTTAGATATACTTCGTATGAGAACGTCAATATTTATAAAGAAAAGAATAAGAAATGACATGATAAACGCCTCATTCTTAGGAAAATAGAAGTAATTGGTCAGTGGGTGTTACTATTTAACTCTCGTCTTAAGTTGTTCCCAGAAAAGCTTAAGCTGAGGTGGTCTGGTCCATTCGTTATTATCTCCGTCTCCGAATACGAAAAGCAGTAGAGTTGAGAGAACCTAATGATATGGCCACATCTAAAGTGAACGGAAGTAGGTTAAAACCATATTATGGAAATCTCCTTATACCAAATGGGGAACTATTGACCTCTTAGAACTGATTTCTAGATGACTTTTATGGTTCTCTGTTGCCCATGAAAAATGGGTCTTGAGTTTAGCTAACGACGTTAAACAAATGCGACACTGAGAGGCAACTCAGATTGTTTGATTAGATTGGTCGTTTTTATATTATCATGCTCTTATGTTTTCATTCTTCATTATAAAATCGGTGTGCGAAGAAAAAATGTGAGAGAGATCTCACATTTTTATTAATTGAGTATTTTATGAAGTGTACAACTTTGGCCTAACATGAATAGTTTCTAGATCAATCACATTCTCATTGAAGCATTGTGTTTTTTTCGTTGTCAAATACATATAGAATACAAGCAATTCAATGAATTGAATTTCAATTACAACAATCTAGGTGCTTAAGTAAATCAATATATTTTTCTCATGACCTTTTAAACTAACACGAAAATGATCAACCTAAACTAAATTTTTTAAGGACATATTGGATAACTAAAACAAAAGTCAACAATAATTTCCTTCTTCTGTTCCAAAAATAACCGTTGTAATTAACTTACAATTATGTAACTAACTTAACTGCAAAACAAATATGAGTGTACAAAAATAGAAACAAACAAGAGCTGTCAAAACCGAAGTTGAAACTTTTCCCTCCCCACCTGAACTCAAGCATTTTGTTTCGGACTACTTAAACGTCACAAGAGCACCAAAAAGAAGAAGAAGCAGAATTTCACTTTGGCATTTGGATCTCCAAAATTTCACCTCTGCATCTACAACTTCAACAATTCCGAGAATCATCACTTTTTTTTTCTCAGCAAGCGTAACAGCCGAAACTTGAACAGAAAGAGAATTATCACTAGCAAGCCCACAAAGAAAAGACCGTTCAAATTTTCATGGGAAGAAGAGTTCCTCTAGATGACCACCTCATAATCTATCCAATCGTATCTCTCTCCCTCCTCGTCGCTGTCGCCATTGGCATGGTCGCGACCATCGCCATCATGTCTGTTTTATGCACCTTCCGTAAAAAACACCGGCCGACGGATTCACCGTCCACTTCTCCAGGCAAAACAGACCACCACCACCACCAACAACAACAAAAGGATGATCCACCCGCCGCCACGCGAGAGAAACCACAAGAAACAACAGTGGAATTGCCTCTACCGCCGGCAAGGCAGGTGCAGCTGCAGACGGAGCATTCTTGCAAACACATAATTGAGAAATCAAAGTCGACGCGCGGGAGGCTTTCGTCCGCGGCACGTCTGAGCATAAAGCTTCCTCGGAGCATGTCGATGGCGAAGATGAAGGACATGAAGGAGGAGGTAAGCCATTTGAGAGGGAAGATGAAACCGGAAGAGCCGTCGCTATGGAGCAAACAGATCATATTGGGGGAGAAAAACAATGTGCCGAGCGAGGAGGAGGACGAGATCATCTACGACAAGAAAGGGAACCGAATCAGCACGTACCGTCCCAGGAGCTCTTTTTCGGTTCCCGTTTCCCGAACCAACTCGCTTATCGATCAAGACGCGGTTGCTTCGTCGCTTGGACCCAAACAAAAACAAGAGGAACATAACCATAACAATAGACAAAAATAGATGATTTAGAGAGAAGCATTAATGACACAAACACTCGTATGTAATATGCACATGCTCTCAGTTTATTCCGGTCAGGACTCAGATATCGTATTCATTTGTTGTATCTGAGAATTCATTGAATATGAATTGATGTTTTAGCAATATTATACATGTGTTGCATTGCATTTTACACTCATATATAGCTTCCAAGACAGTCATTTACACTCGACGTTTTTCTTAACTTCTACGACATTAGCTTATTCTTTATTGTTACTGCAAAAAAAACCTAACCCTACATCAAGACATGTTGGACAAGGTGGTTAAAACATCTTGAATTTTCTCTGAGTTCTCAAATTCGAGCCTCCTTGTCGACGGTACGGGGTGAGATTTATGGTGACGCTCCATTTGGAGAGTGAAAAACATTGTTACTTCGAGTATGATGTCCCGTTGATAAAAAAAATAACCTTACTGAATAAAGATACTGATCAAATCGGTCTTTTTTCTTAATTTGTCAAGAGGAAAGAATTAGGGATAGATGTATCGAGTCCCACAACACACACTACAATGGGCTTCGCAATGCCCCATCCCCTTACACCAAGCCCATATGGAAAGACATACGCAGAACGAACCACAATATATAGATGGCATCAAGCGCAAGTCACATACTTCAACCATGTAGGATCCAAAGAATATGGAAAACAAGAATAGTTCTCAAAGCGCCAAAAAAAAGTAGGCTTGGAGTAACAATTTCCCAAAATTGTGCTCCATGTTTTCTATATTAAAAAAAACATATGTGGCATTAGGTGTTAGTGTTAAAAACTTGAGAGCTAAAAATAATTAGTTGCAAGACTTTTGTGATTGAGCCATATGAAAGTTTTGATTCTTTCATGGACATTGAGTTTCCAGATCCAAATCCAATTGTTAGTAGCAGAGCCTTGGGTAGCCTCATGAAAGCTAATATTGTAGGCCGATTTGGCTTTAAATTTACCATTATGATTTGGACCCCAAAAAGCTCTATCAAACTTGTTAGAGTTAAATTTTGTGGGATGGACTGAAATTCAATCTAATCTCTATCTGCGAGACAAAATAGAGATTTGAAAATCTCAATAATTATGAGAAACATGGAGACTGTCCTCCCCATGGTTCAGGGGTCCCATAAGACAACTTCTTAATATTTTGATGCCCCAATATATATCTATCATGGCAGAGGTTTGTCTCATCTCCACACTAGCCTAACCAATACCCTTATTGACAAACATTTCACCTCTGTTGACACCCTTCTAGATGATAGATCTAAACCCCAATGATGATAGTATACCACTTTAGATGATGAATCTTCCTCAATGAGTCAGAAGAGTCTCATGTGAAATCCTTATAAAGTTTGTCAAGAACTTTACGAGAGGAGTTGAGAAACGACATACGAGACATAAAATAAATAGTGATGGACGAGTTTAATGACTTTATAAGAGTATCTTTTCGCAAAGTAAAGTACTTTACTCTTCTGATCCTCCACTTGATTCCTAATTTTACCGATGACAAAGGTGAAATTATCGTCTCTCCCAAGACCATCTTCCAAGAAAAAAACTTAGATACTGACCTAGATTATTGGTGATACTCCATTTTATAACGCAAAAAAATTAATAATTTATTACTTCAAATCGGACGGTAACAAAGACGATATAAATCTGGGGACTTTAAGACCAATCCACCAAGATATGTATGACAAATAGACCGAAAACCTAACTAACTCGTGAGCCATTTGGTTCATAGATCAACCCGAAAATAAATAAGAAATGATACCACCAAACTAAGTCATCAGGCCAAAACATCATGGATAACCAAAACGAAGGAAGTGCAATCCTCCCCCACAACTTGAAGAGCACGAACATTTGACAACGATTGCACTTGAAGTTTAAGGCGACCATGAAGAGTGCTCTGCCAATCGCCCATCGCCACCACCTGATCTGCCATCTGATTCGGTAGCAAACTCGAAGGCTGAACAAATCGCTCCGACCAGACCACCACCTTTCAAGTCACCATTTACTTCTCGGCAACCACCTCTTGTTGCCCCGCACATACACCAATTATAAGAAAGTCTACTGCAAATCTACGACGCTACCACTCTGTAAATCTTAACAACACCTTATGTATTGTTATCAAAGCAATAGTTTGTTATATGCAAATTTAAAAATTGACGCTGCTCTAAAACTTAAGAACAATCGTAGCCAACTCAAACTCCTAGATGACTCTCAAAAGGACATAGTAGTGATTCTCCCTTTTAGAACGTTTCCTATAACATTGGTTAAGAAAGAATCAATGTGAAAGGAAGAAGCAAATTATTTGTCCGTACTCATTTTCAAGAGAAGTAATGAAGCGAATCTTTACCAACAAGGGCATTCTAGATATTTGTCCGACAAAACAGCATGGCGGTTCAAACAAACTTTAGTTGGGCAAAAGTATCTTAGGATTTTGATAGCTGTCCACTTCTACTTCTCCACGTTCGTTACCCACAGTCCAAGAATCAACGGATGCTTTTACATCGAGTAGACCGAAAGTCAATACACCAGAGTTACACCACGTCATGCGTTTTTCCACAAAACTCGGGATGTTTTGAATTTTCATAAAGCTACTGCTGTATCTGTATCTGTATCATCCCAGGAATCGAGCGAGCGAGCGAGCGACGGAAACCTCCTTCCAGCGGCGGCGGAGGGACAGGGATTTTTGTTTTCTACTCATTCAATCAGATCGCCTTTCTCTGGGACTGGGACTGGGAGGTAGGTTTCCTTTTACTCCGATCTGTGATTATTTTGACTCTCTCTCTGTTGGGTCGTCGTGATTCGCTCCTAGATTTCGTGGGCACTTTTGCGATTCAAGTGATTGTTGCTTGCTCGATCCAAATCTGATTGATTGGATATTTGACTTTGTTAGAGCAGCTGGTTTCTGATCGGAATCTTAGATAACACCAGTGCGGTTTCCATTTCCATATGCCATGGGGAGGATTAGGATTATTGATAGTTGAAGGGTGTTTGGCTATCTGATCTGTTGATGTATCTTGTTGTTATTGAAGAGAAGGATAGGCTTGTGAACGGACCCGATCTAGTTCTGGGTGTTCTCAGGCTATTTTATCTGCCCTTTGAGCAACAGCTATCCTCATTTTGTACTTCGAGAGAGAGATGGGATAAGGAGTTCTTTAAGCTGCAGAGTGGGTAATCGAATTTGCCAATTTTGTTTGAAGGTTTTGGTAGATCAATTGAATTAGTTTTGAGTGATTTGAAATGGGTTCTTCCCAAGGGTCTACATTGTCCACCAATGTGGCTGGATTTGTAGATGGATCCTCATCGGCATGCAGAAATGTTTCATACATTGATGGGGTACCTGTTTATGTTAAAGAGCTAATTGCTGGAGGCGCTGCTGGAGGAATTGCTAAGACTGCTGTTGCACCCCTTGAACGAGTGAAAATACTTTTGCAGGTGAGCCATCTGCACCCCTGTCATTCTGTATAATATTGTTTCGATTTGCCTGCATATATATCAGATGATACTAAATTCATATTTTTTACATGGTTTTCTGGATTTTACATTCGCGTTGGTGTACTAGATTTAGTTTTAGTTCGTGGTAGAAAACCAATTTATAATAGTAATGAATAACCTTTGGTTGGAATGTTGAATCCCTCAAATGGTTTCCTCATTCAACCCTTGTTTTCTGTTGCATAGCTGCTGAGGTGTTTACTTGCTACCTGGTTGTTGCTTTCTATGTTTGTTCTATATTGATATGTATTTAATTGTCATAATAAATTCTTGTTTTTCGTATGGTTTTTCCCAACTGTCTAATTTTTTCGCTCACTTAAAAACTTAATAGACAAGAACTGCAAGTTTCCAATCTCTTGGTGTGGGCCAATCCTTAAAGAAGTTGCTAAAGCATGAAGGTTTTCTAGGATTTTATAAGTAAGTACGCTTTTATTAATTTTAACCATCTCTTGTATCACTCTCCCAGCAAAGTTTTTCATGTTTTGTTTAATACTCTTCTTTTATTTTTCATCAGAGGAAATGGAGCCAGTGTCCTTCGAATTGTTCCTTATGCTGCGTTACATTTTATGACTTATGAGCAATATCGGTGTTGGATATTAAATAATTATTCTGCTTTGGGATCAGGACCAATTGTAGATCTTTTAGCCGGATCAGCATCTGGAGGAACAGCTGTATTATGTACATATCCATTAGATCTAGCCCGTACTAAACTTGCTTATCAGGTAATTGTTTGTATAAATATTGTTCAGGCATCTGTCTTTATCAAACTGTGGCTGGACTCTATAACTGTGGGCTGGTTTTTTAGGTGGTAAAAATGATGGTGCTTGTATGAGTATTGATGCTTAACTTTTTTGGATGAAGGGTGTTTTCATATATTGATGTTGATGACTGATGAGGATCTGTGCAATATATATATATATATATATAGAGGTTAAGGATCCTAAGCCAAGAATTATTTGGCTT
>JAYMTF010006461.1:0-10237 GCA_036897485.1 Pelargonium nanum
TGAAGGCCAATAAATGAATAAATGGTGTTGGTGTACATTTTTCATAGTATATTAATTATTACTGTAAAAAGAGTAGTAATTGTTGGGTGAATAAATAGAGTGGGTTGGGTTGGGTTGCACCACACTATTATTTATGCTAATTATTTGGACAACAACCTCCAATTCTAATTATGAAGGGTTGATGGATGTTTATTGCTTTTTCTATGACACCACTTTTAATGGAAAAATCAATTCTATTCTTGTTTACTATATATCCTACCTACCCATCCCATATTCTAATTTTATTTGTATTTTGTATATTTATAATATATTCTTGCTATATATAATTATTTAGTTACAAAATCCAATTAGTAACTAACTACCTGCTATTTACTGTTGTAACATGTATTAACTAGGAAACGTTTGTTTTATGGGTCATTAGTGCATGTATGATATATGTGCAATGCGTGTTAATAATAACTTGTAACCAAACCAATTAAAACTTGTATGTGTCATATATTAAATCTAAAAACGCGCACTAATAATAACTTGTAACCACACCAATACAATTTGTAAGTGGTTTACTAAAAAATTGCATTTCGATAATTTTCTGTAACGACATCAGTAATGTTTGTAACTATTATATTTTCATATCAAAACGTGGACCAATAAGAATTTGTAACCAAACCAATTGTAGTTTGTAACTAAGGTGCACATGTTGCACACATGAAACAAACACACATGCGCCAGGGACTCTTAATAAATGTTCACTACTCACTTTCTAATAGTTGAAACTAACTCATCTAATTTTAGTGTATTAGTGATAATCAAATAAGTTCATTTATTTGGTAAAAGAAAATTTTCATTTATAAATTTCTATTGATTCACAATCTATACTTGTAATTGCTAGTTGAGATCTATTGTTAACAAATAGTTAGTTTTTATTTTATTTTATGCAACTAATTAATAGTTTTTTGTTTGTTGTTGATCATTTGAGCTAGCTATTCCCTATAAACCTAAATAAACTCACCCCATACCGCATGCAGGGGGACTCGAACTTGAGAGCTCTAAGGAAATCCGAAACACTTAAACCGCTTGACCTAACCTGCTTTGGTTATGCAACTAATAGTTAGTTGTTTCATGATTTATTTTTTATTTTTTAAATTCTTAAATATAGTATTGGAATATTTTATTTTGTAGTTTACTCTCATAGAATATTTAAGAAAAAAAAGTGTTGTCATTCATCTTACTTTAATTTTTCATTGTTTCCATCTCACTATGACCATTTCACAGGATGGTTCATACAATTTTTCATCAAACTAAAATATTTTGGGTTTATTATTCAATTTACAAACTTTTTTTATTATAAAATTTAAAAAAAACAAACAAAAGTATTCTAACATTCAGTTTGGGTGACTTTGTGTGTGCATATCATGCATGTAATTTTTTATTGATAAAACTTGACCATTGCTTCAATTTAGTAGAAAAAACTTATTAGTTTTTTTATATATATATATCAGATATATTTATTAGCTAATATTATTATTCTTTACAATTCAGAAGAAAAAAAACTAGAGATTTAAAAAATGTGCAAGGTTCCTTTCAAAAAAAAAAAAAAATGTGCAAGGTTTTTTCAATTAAAAACAACTAATAATATTTTTTTCATAATGTAAATATATATAAGTTTGGATTATATGTTTGTGATCATGAATGATATGCTATACTCATTCTTCTTTCTTAGATTCATTCATATCTTCCATTTTGACCTGAAAACAAAGCATGGACAAAAACAACATGAATAGCTTGTAAATCATATTGCTCTCTCTTTGCATATTCTCTCTCCATAACTTAAAAAACAAAAACACACTCATACCAATTTTCACTCCATCCAATCCCAAACAACACACTCATTTCCACATTCTCAAGAACCACTCAAAACCAAAACCTACCACACACAAAATCACATACATTTCACCTCACACCAAAACTACACAAACACCGGTAAAATTTCACCTTTTTTTTCTTCTTTCCATTCCACATTCTCACAACATACTCATGCTCACATTATGTTAGGCAGATCATACTTATAAATCAAATCAATCATTTTTCTTCTCTTTCTTTTTATATAAAAAAACAAATTGTCAATTAAAATTTCTTGAATTCAACGAGACACTTCACACCAAAACATTCATTTTAATAATACATGATTTTTTATAAGCAAGCGGTACCTTTTCATTTATCCAACACGAGGGTCAAAATAAAAAGGTATAAAAAAATGGACTAATCCTTATTCAAGCAAGAAATAGGATTAGAAGCCCAAAGACGAAAAGAAATCGAATTACAATGACAATTTTCAATGCAAGAAACCAAAGCTAAAGAAAAACTCTGAATATGGGTGACTGTCTCCTCAATACTCGGATGATGATCTTGAAATATCAACTCATTTCGGCAAAGCCAAACATGCCGCAAAACAATCATACTCAATGCACTCCAAACATTGAATAATGAGACCCATGTTGAGAGCAAGGAAAAACAATTAGGTGGCAACACAGCATTGACTCCCCACCAAGAAAGCACTGCACTCCAAATACGGTATGTTCATAGACAGTGAATTAGAAGGTGAGAGCAAATTTCTAATTCAGTGTCGCATAAACAACAAGTGTAGTTCGTGTCACCCGACAAAATGTGGTGAAAAACTAAGAAAGCCATGCATGGTATGTTGTCAAGTGATGCCTGCCATGCAAAGCACTGCAGCTTGGGGGCAAGAAAAGTTTCCAAATAACATTCGAGCATGCGAACCGAATGTGCGGGGAAGAGAGATATAAGGCGTCGTAGGCTTTTTTGGTAGATAACTTACCCGAAGAGGTTCGAAGCCAACAAATTTTATCCAGGACGGAAAGAGAGAGCACTACTCCGCCGGCAATGAAAATCACATCGGCCAAAGAATCGTGCTCCCACCCTCGAAGCTTACGACGGAAAACGATTCCGGGAGTAGGCGAGATCAGGGCTTCAACCATGGCAGCAACAGTCCAAGTCTTGTGAATGCATAAGCAATATAGCCGAGCAAACCGAATATGAAGTAGACCATTCGACAATCACGGATCCGTCCAAAACCGAGTTGTGTGACCGTTACCCAAGATCCATTTCATGCTGTCCGCTCCAAAGAGATCCGAGAAACCATGCAAGAATTTTAAATCGAGGATGCTACGGACTACAACCGAGGGTTACGAGGCGCAAAGATCCTGTAAGTTTCAAGACGTCGGGTCTTATCCTTACTT
The DNA here is from genome assembly GCA_036897485.1 of Pelargonium nanum. NCBI lineage: Eukaryota > Viridiplantae > Streptophyta > Magnoliopsida > Geraniales > Geraniaceae > Pelargonium > Pelargonium nanum. The sequence goes on from JAYMTF010006461.1 coordinate 3,258, forward strand.
TGTGCATAGAATATTTTTCCACAATGACCCACTTTAAGTTGAAAATCCCCACCACCATTTGGCGAGTAAGCTAATGTTTGTTGTTTGAAGTTGCCGAACTCAAAGTCCGCCATGTGCACGCTTTAAAACCACTGTTAACCATTTAACTTTGCAAAACCCGCGACTAGATGATGAGCCCGACCATAGAAACCGGCGCTCGATAGATTCGAGTGAATCAATCACTTTCTTAGGGGCCCAAAAAAGTGACATATAAAAGAGAGGTAGAGATCTCAAAGCCAACCTGATAAGAGTTACTCTCCTTTGTCTATCACAAAGCAAGTCTCTTACAAAACTTTTCGATGATTCCCGTCCACCAACTTACCTGGCCCGGATTGCAACCGAGACTGAACCCTAGATAGGTGATTGGGAAGGCCGAAACTTGACAACCAAGTATTGGAGCATAAGCTCGAATCCGCTCCGGAGATAAATGGATGCCAATGAGCCTTGATTTTTTGAAATTAATTGCAAGCCCCGAGAATAATTCGAAACAGTGGAGCACACATTGGACACTCATCATGGTTAATTCCGAGAAAGATACGTCCAAGAATAAAGTCGTGTCATCGGCGAATTGGAGGTGTGACAAATTATAGGGACCAAAGCAAATACCAGTAAAAAGGGACTGAGATTCGGCTCTTACCAACAGGAGATGCAAGGCTTCGACAACGATGATGAATAGGAAAGGCGAAAGCGGACATCCTTGTTTCACGCCTTGTGTGCATAAGAAATCTCAGGATGGTGACCCATTTACAAGGACCGAGAACGAGGTTGCCAAACAACATTGAACCCAAAATCTGAATCTGGAACCAAACCCCATAGATTCCAAACAAAAATCAATAAATGATCAGTCTAACCTGTCGAAAGCCTGTCTGAAATCCAACTTCAAAAATACGGACTGAATAAGTTTGATTCGGGCTAGGTGAATTATCTCACCCGCGATAAGAACGTTGTCAAGAATTTGACGGTCTCTGATAAACGCGCTCTACACATCGCTGATGAGTTCTCCAATGAAGGGCCTTAAACGATTAGCCAAAATTTTAGTTATAATTTTGTATGGTGCCGTTACCAAACTAATCGGCCTATAGTCATTGAATCCCTGTGGCAAAGCGACCTTCAGAATGAGTGCCAAGAAAGCGGAGTTTAAACCCTTGCTGATCATGCCCGTGTCGAAGAAACTTTGGACGAAAGAAAGGATGTCTGAGCTTATTATGTCCCAACAAGTTTGAAAGAAGAATAGGCTAAATCGATCTGGACCCGGGGCTCGCGAACCATCAAAACTAAAGACCACTGATCCGATTTCGTCCAGAGTCACCTGACACTCAATAATCGATCTCACTGAGGGAATGAGTGACCGGAAACCGAGGCCATCGAGATGACGCCTGTCAAAAACCGATGATGTTAGCCGATCTTTGAAGAATTTTTGGGCTAATTCCTTTACCGTCTCCGGGTTGTCAACCCAACGATCTGCCTCCATAACCCCTGAAATATAGTTATGTGTCTTACGACGCAAAGCGATGAAAGTAGCCCGTATTTCTATCACCATCCGATAACCATCTAGCTCGGGACCATTTTTTCCAAAAAGAGGAGAGCTCGTGGGATTTGGCATCCAAAGTAGCATGGAGCTCAGCACGTCGGTTGATATCATGTTAGGAGAGTGGGTCGGATTCAGCTTGTAGATCAATTTCATTTATCGATCGCTCAAAAGATATAATGTCGTGATAAAGTCTGCCATAGACCTCAGTATTCCAGCGTTTGAGAGTTTCTCTAAGCAAGCCTAGTTTCCTCTATAATCTGAAACATGAATTACCATGTATATTGAATGAGTTCCATGCGTCGCTGACCATTTTATGAAACTCCGGATGGGAAGCCTAGCAATTGAAAACTTTGAAAGGTTTGGGTCCCCAATCAGTGACCAAATATGACAAACTAAACGTGCAGTGATCGGAACACCCTCGAGATAGCTCGTTTTGAACGAAAGAGTCCAATGTAGTTGGCCAAGTTGATGAGATTAAGATGCGATCAAGCCGACTAGCACTTAAACTCAGGCCATACCACGTGAAACGTCTACTATGAAACGGGATATCAAAAAGACAACACATGTCGGTGAAATCATTGAAAGAGGCAGTGGAAGGCCTAGACACCATGCCATAGACCTCTCTGAAGTGCAGCAAACTGCATTGAAATCCCCCGCGATGACACAAGGGAGGCCCGAATCATTAACAATCGAGTATATGCGAGACCATAAAGCGGTCTTTTTCGAATCCGGTAATAGCGCGTAGACATTTATAAGAATGCATTGCCAGTTAAAAGGTGACCAGTGGCCTATTATGGCAACAAAATTTTGTTCAATAATTGAAGAAGACATAACAAAAGAGGAGTCCCATAGAGTAATAATGCCCCCTGATCGACCAAGAGATGGAGAAAAGCAGAATTGAAGCGTAGAAGACGACCAAAAACCCGAAGCCGAGAAGGATGAAAGATTATGTAATTTCGATTCCTGAATAAAAACCACACTAGGACGAAGCTTACGTATGAGAGAACGAAGACGACCCCTCTTGTGTTGCGCCAGAGCACCCCATATATTTCAAGAAATGAGACACACTATGGGGGTGCGGGCGCAAGGAACTTGGGTTAGTGATGGGCGGAGGCGACCTCGATAGTTCGAAGCTGATCAAGGATAACCGTTTCTAGACAGCGAGCTCGAGCACCTAAACTTTTACATATGTCCCACAATGCAGTTGTAGAGTTTGACGGATTGGAAGACGCACTGTGATCATGCGATGACCGTTCAGTATTAATAGAAGGCGGAGGCGGACTGCGTTGAGATAGGGCGCCGGAGCGTGGTCTCCGGATTTGGCTGGTCTGGGTTGATGGAGAGAAAAGTTGTATGAGTTTGTTACGATTGAATGGCAGTCCTTGAACCATATGGCTGTGTGATGATAAAAGGTTAGATGCATAATCCTATTGAGAGCCCAATTTCTCAGCTGATAGGGCTTGTGGGTCTGATGGTTCTACAAGCCCAGAAGGGCCCAATGGGGTATGAGCCAGAGCAGCTCCGTTTGATTATGTGAGAACGAAATCGTTATTCCGGTTAGAGGCCCCGGAAGTTGGAGTGATAGGCGGTGACGACGGAGGCGAGTTGATCGGCGAAGGAGCTGACAAAAAATGGGCATATCGATGTGATAGATTTCTGAGACGCCCAAGAAGTAGTTGATGCCTCCAAACGTAAGCGACACCCAATTAGAGACTTTATCCGGTGACCTTGTGTGGATAAGGACATGAACTGTGTCCAACAATCTGCCATGAAATAAACTTGGTTGCACGAAGAGCAATTCGCCTGTAGGTCGGACTATATTCCTTAGCAAATTTTCATGCCTTGCATGTAGCGGTATTCCTCGAATCGAAACCAGCAAAAGCGTCCCTCTACGCTTGAGATGGTTCCAATCGTGAAAGTGCACGAACCATTGTGATAGCCAGAACCATTATGATTCTTTCATTGCTGCAAGGATGCTCTCATCTGGGAAGGACAATACAAAAACCATGTCGCCTAACGCATGGACTATGATATCAAATACCCCCTCAGAAGCAAGAGTTTCCGCTAGGAAGGTGGCCGAAACTGGTGCATGGGACACAACCAGTATACTCCAACGCAATTTGTCGAGTATTGATCATGAGACAAAACCAATGCAACAGTGATTGATAGTTATTACAGGAACAATATTAGGGTTAGGGTTTCTGGCGGATACCGAGTTGGATACCGAGTTAGGATTTCTGCGCACAGACGGGATGATCGAGATGGCTTAATCTTATCAGGTGAAAAATTTGGAGCCCTGGAAGATTGTCGCTGTTGGGATTGAAACTCCGTTCGATTTTGGTGATTGCGAGGGGCTTGTGTGTTTTGTGCCCAGTCAACTACAATGCGGGATTCCAAGAGTGAGGAGCCATGGAGAATGCGTCTAACCCTAGCGGCATCAAAGTGAGTGGCAAAGGATACGAAGACAAATCGCTTTCCTACGCGATTAGGGTTTTGCGGAACAGTGCAGCCCGACACTGGCGCGTGTCGCCGAACGATATTCCTAAGCCAACGTGGATTCGTATTGGAAGGGAGGTTGCCGAAGAATAGTGTGTAGTGGTTGGCAGACGGCGTTGTTGGTCGATGATCACGGTGGGACTGTGCAACGTGAGCTAGACAGAGTCATCTTCATAATTTCCGTGTATATATGAAACATGTTGAATTGCATTGATTTCTCTCTAATCTTCAAGAACATATAATAGAACTTCTCTTCAAGTAAATGAGTTATTTTTAATTTGTATTTTTGATTTGGTGGTTAAGGTGTCCCTTGATCACATAAATTATGATTTTTGGGATTACCACCCGTGATTTTTTTTTCTGAAATGCACATGATTGATATTGGTATACGCTTTTAAAATTGTACGGCGAGAGAATCAGTTCGAGGTGGAAAAAACGCAATGTTTTGTATTATGTGAAGGTGGACTGATGTGGCATAAAATGACGTGATATAACAGATTAATAGATGTAAAATATCAAAAAACAATGAAAGGATCAAATGCATGCAAAACCCTAATTATGGAATAAACCTAAAAAAAAAAGAACGAGTCAAGAGGAGACAAAACCATTTAACCCCCAAGATTATTAAATTAACTTATTTTTTCCCTACCCTTGAATCAAGTGTTTGCTCCATCTCTATCCAATTGAGTCTTATTAATGACCTGGTTGACTCAAGTCATTTCTCTCTTCCCTGCGCCCTGCTTTATTTGTTTGATAAAAATAGGAAAAACTTTACTTGTGAAACCCTTTGATGGCTAAATTATTTATAGTGGGTAAACTTTTCGAAATGAGGTAACTAATTGTTGATGCACTTGTTTGAAATGATCAAAGTGGGCACATTTGATTTATTTTCGTCTTGTCCACGTGTTTTTTTCTAAGTGTTGAAGTTCATTGTTGATAGCTTGATTTCATGTGAACTATCGGCCTTTGTTTCATTGTAATTTTTATGGAAGAATAGTTGGTTTTGTTCCTCAAAGTGACAAAGAAATAAATTATTTTTGGCTATTTTAGGACTTAGCATGTATTTTGTGCATTCTTGACATTTTAGCATAATTTAAGTTCATTTTTAGGTTAGTTTAACATGACTTGGAACTTTAATCTTGCTCTTGATGATTGTCAAGAGAGCATAATATGTTAAGAGAACATGTTTGCTGCAAAGATCTGGGAACCGCCGCTGTGACGTCGGAGGGCACCACGATGATCGAAAGTTTACTCAGACAATTTGTGAAAATTTAATTACCATCATTTCGACGGTGGTTGGCGAACTCGGAAGCTTTTTTTTTAGTTTTTAATTACCACTGTCGTGACGCTGATCAGGGTAGCGTTGGTGCAAACATGTCCCGTGAACCAATTTCATGTAGAAATGTAAGTTTTGAGAAGACTTTGGATCAGTCACGTACAGACGAACGAAAGAGGAGGAGAGCACAAAGGATAAAGATAAAAAGCTTCGGAAACATGTGTAGATCATCGTAGAAGATTCAAGCGATGGAGATTTACGCTACAACATTTCTAGTTTGTTTTGTTCTTCTTTACTTTTGTATTTTGAGATTGTTTATCATTCATACAATAAAACTTGAGAACTTTGTCCATGAACTTTTAGGGATTAATTTTATAAACACGAGAAAATCACTCTTTTGTGTGTTTCTTGAAGCTTAATATGAATTGATAATTTAGTATTGAATTTTGAATTATGATTGTTTGTTGATTTATGAGTTCATTGCTTGTTTTGTAGTTTGGCCAACTCTTTGTATGATTTAACTTATTATTTGCACATGAGAATAGGGTTTCTCGCCGATTGAAGGTCAAAATTACAACTTCTGGCTAGTGGCGATGAGAATGTCAAACTGATGATGACAAATCTGGTCGGGGATTCACCAAGGAAGAAGAAGAAGACCTTGGAGACTGAGGTTGCAAGTTCACATAATGGTAAAAGAAGTACGTGGTAGATCTTATAATGATGATTTTTACAAACCTAAGCTAGACAAAACATCTGGGAAAGAATTAGCTGAATGTAAATGGTGTACTAAAAAATATGTTTGTAATAAAAAACACATGGAACATCTGTTTTAAATGGTCATAGGGATAGATGTTTAAAACACCCCTAAATTTTTTAAAAAATTAAGAATAGTGGGGATGAGAATGTTAAATCAGAGTTAGATAGGTATTTAATGGAGATTTAGAGGAAGAAAATGATGATTTTGACCTATTAGTTTGGTGGAAAAATAATAGTCATAGATTGCCTATAATGTCTAGAATGGCAAGTGATATATTAGCCATTCCAATGTCCATTGTGTCTTTGGGATCTATTTTTAGTACTAAGGGAAGAGTTTTGAATGATTTTAGATCAAACTTAACCCCAAGAAAAATACAATCACTCATTTACACCCAAGATTGGATTCAGAATGAGTATCTTATTGTTGGAGACTGAGTTGGATGAGCTTAAGTAGGTTGAAGAAGGTAAACTACTATTATCCTTATGGTCATTTGTGTTTTGTTGTAAACTTTATTATTTCATTTTATTACTTCTATACTAACCACATGTTTACAGACTGTTTGCAGAGTTGACAAACCTTAATTTAAAGAAAGTCTTACACATTTAAAGTGAGTCCATCAACTGAACTTGGATATGTTTTTATTTGAGATAATTACCAAAGACTACCCTGTCTAATACACCTTTTGCTGAACTTTATTTCGTAACTTTTAGCTACCCTAAACTTTCAAATTTTGATTCCGTCGGTCCAAATGGACGGAAATGGACGAAAAAATATCATCTTTCATCATGTGTTGTGCACATGACTTCAAAAAAAAAAATTGAAATGACAATTTTACCCTTCTTCTTCTTCTTCATTGGTAAAGAACAAGTTCATGAATGTTC
>JAYMTF010006462.1:0-10236 GCA_036897485.1 Pelargonium nanum
CAAACCCCACCCCACCCGACGCAATGGGATTTGAACCCACGACCTCCTACGTGGAAATGTGTGTCTTGATCATTGCGTCACCCCCTAAGGGGCAGTTATGAATAGTTGTTGTACTACTTTTTTGTCTTTTAAAATCATATTTTGATATTCTAAAAGTTGCAGGAAAAAAGACTATAATTTTTATTTGTACTATTTTTCTTCATCGTCCAATAAAAGGTACATCAAATCGGATAAATCAAACAATTACATATCACTTAAAATCCAACTTTCATATTTAATTTTTCACACTCGACCGATGCCTACATTTGACATAAAATCATATTACTCCGTTAATTTACTACCATCAAATTTCAATAATATTGTCTCAATAATAATCTAAGAAGTGTTTGCTAGAATCAAATTATAATGAAAGCAAAAAAATCTTGTCCTACCTAAAATATTATTTCACTAAAATTATGAAACATATTCATAAAAATTTCTTAAAAACTACACTAAAATGTACCGACGTTATGATTAATATTCATACTGATCCAATCATCATGGTCGATGCCACTTGATGATCATCGATAGGCCGGCATTTGAGATGAATTTCTCATCATTTTTTTTCAAAAAATAGAATTAAAAAGCACCATGGGACAATGGTGTAGGTGTCACACCTTTTAGTAGTATAAATCATTGTTGAAAAAAGCCATGAGAGGTAGTAAGTTCATAGAAGATAAGGGGCAATTTTCCTCACTTGGCCATGATTTTGTTGGCCATAAAAAAATTTGCACTCATAGCCATAAAACCAATCCTAAATAGTAAATAGTCCCATTTTTTTGGACTCCATAAATATAACCTACAATAAGCTCACCACTTTAGGACTCAACACCCTCATATAAAGGGATGGTGGCTAAAATGCGCTTGGTGTGTGCAGGATAAGAGCGTGTGTCCATCATCATGTGCATTTTAGTCAAAAAGGCTAAAATGAACAGGGTGCGCAGCATGTTATGCTGTACATATAAAAATCAAGTCTGAAACCGAACATGGCTCAGTAGTAGAGCTTGCGATCCGCCATTTTCGTCTTCACTGAGAAAAAGCAGACATTGAAGACCAAAGGTTCAAGCTTTATCGAGCTTTAAGCCTTTTTAGAGAAAAAAGCAAGATCGCCGAAAAGGAGCTGACCATTTTTTCTACAAAACTGGCCGCTAATGTAGCTCAAATGCTTTGAATTTGAGCGAAAAAACCCTTACTGTTTCAGTTTCCGAGACTGAGAATTTCGGGTCCGATTCGGTTTTCTCCGATCGAGTTCGTACAATTCGCTTCCGTTTTTTTGTCCGTTTCATGTGTTGTGTGTGCGATCAGTGCCCGGAGCCACCGCCGTCCATGTCGTCCGATATCAGCTAAAGCTTCTTCGCTGCGATCTCCGAGCTCCGTGCGAGTGTGTCGTGCACTGAATTGAAGTTTTTCTTTTATCGTTCATGGCTGGGTGGTTGAGCTACATTGGTGAAGTCTCTGTCGTTTTGAGTTTATTGTGTTTGTGAGTCTGTTTTTGGGGATTTTGATTGGATTTGAGTGTGTGAGTTTAGGGTTTTTTCTTTGGAATGGGAACGGATCGTCTCTTGCTGCCGACGGTTGGACCGCCAATAAAGCGGCGAGCTGGGTTGAGGAGGAAGCAGGCAGGAAGAGGCTCTTACAGGGGAAGCTAGGGCTTGGGTTAGCTGAGAATTAGGGTTTTTTTGGGGGAGAGAGAGTAGGAGAAAGAGGTGCTAGAATCTTGGAGGGTTTAGTAGAAGATGGGTTCTGGTTTGCATCAAATACTGAAAAGTCTCTGTTTCAACACAGAGTGGAGCTATGCAATCTTCTGGAAACTCAAACATCGTGCTCGCATGTAAGTTTCTTGGACTTGTGTTTTATTCTTGGATATGTGTTTTGTATATAGGTTTGTTCTTTCTTGGGATGTTGACAAAACTAAGGAATAAAAAAGGAAAGAGAATTTGTAGTTTTCTAGTTCTTGTTTAGTTATTGCTACTAGGTTTGGAATGATAAGAGTCTTTAGTCTATTGGTGGTTTAATGGAGAATCTGAGGTTATATGAAGTCCATAGGATAAGCAGCATCCATCCGGCTTCTGTCTCTGTCAATGGAGGAATATGATACTGAACTAAAATTTGCCTGAATATGTATTTATAATGAGAGAAAAGAATCTCAGCCAAAAAGAGTTAATGGTTGAGACTCAGCCAAACCAATAATTATCGTCCATATCCGCCCGCCCCATTGATCCAATTGATTTTAAGAGTGGCTGAGTATCGGCCATGAACTCTTGGCTGATACTTCTTGCTCTTGTATATAATTATGATCTGGTATTGCATTATTTTTAGTCACAAAGTATGTATAATTTTTGGATGCTTCAGCGTGTTGGGTTCGTGACCATTTTGATTGTAATTTATAAAGAATTTAATGATACTTGTTGACAAGTGTTGTCTTGAAGTTGGCACATTTGGATTTTAGCTCATAAAGGCTGATGCTGAGCTTTCATGGTTTAGAGCTATTTTTTTTTATTGAAATAGGACTAGAGTAGGTCATCAATGCTACCTTGATTTGGAAGTATAGTTTGATGCTGTAATATATGATACTTAGTGCAAAGTAGAAAGTATAAACGTAAGCCCTTTCTTGTGTAGTTAACAAGAGGTCATTAGACAGGAAATTAATTTGGCAATTTGAATAAGCCCTTGATTTTTACTCCGAGTTATTGAACCTTTTGCAGGGTTTTGACTTGGGAGGACGCGTACTGTGATAGTTGTAGAGATGGTATTCCTTCAGACAAGTGTTTTACTGAGACACTGGACAGCTTGCATGATGGGAACTATTCACGCTACCTACTTGGATTAGCTGTGGCAAAGATGTCATCTCATGTATATTGTCTTGGGGAAGGGTACGATCCTATTCACTGATTGATAGATAGTATCTGAGATTGTTTAAGGGTTAGATTAAGGAGCTGGGTGCTTTGTATGCATTATATGTACACTAATTGTAGTGTTTTTTTTGTTGGTATGAAGTCTATGGCTTCATTTTGTAGTGTCCATTTTTATTTACTGTTTTTATTGTATATTTTTTTACAGGATTGTTGGACAGGTCGCAGTCACTGGGAAGCATCAGTGGATCATTGCAGATGGGCATGGCTCTAATTCTTGCCCATCAGTTGAGGTAAATGGTTTTCTTGTTATACAATAACAGCTAATATTGATGTGTTGCTAACTCATTTAAAAATTTAAATAACTTATACATGTTTCAGGACTATCAAAACCTTGTAGTTATATACTTATATGTACATAGGTTCACCTCTTTTGTTCGCAATCAATTAGTAGATAGTTTACTAAGTATCTGATTTTTTTTCTTTATTCCTGCTGATTTTCAGTGTGGCGATGGATGGCTAAGTCAATTTTCAGCTGGTATCAGGGTACGCATCCTCTGTTTTTTTTTTTTTTTAGTTTGATTTCCTTTGTAAAGAAATAGGTTTCAGATACATGCTTCTAAACGAAATCAGAGCGTCACTCAATTAGGTACTATTATGCACGTACTTAATCTGTAGGAAATTTATTGAGCATGCTCACAATATGATAAAAGATGGCGGCACTTTGTGGGGATGCAGACCCTAAGTTCGTGGAAACTCAGTTGAAATAGGTTAAATAATGCCTTGTTTGGTCATGAATGCTTGTAGAAAAGATCAATGAGTACCATTATTTTCCATGATGTATTTTGTTCCTCTAGTCTTATGAATTCCAGCAATTTATCTGAGGTGTTTTACTGATAAAAGTACTTGATTTTGTTCTGTAGACCATTGTTGTTGTAGCTGTTGTTCCTCATGGAGTTCTACAGCTGGGCTCATTAAATAAAGTAAGATATCTGCTAGTTTGCTCTCTCATTTACTATTACAGTATTCTTTTTTTAACAATTTCGGTGAGTGAACACTAATTCGTTAAGAGTAATGTCAACCATAAATTTTCAAACCTTTTCAATTACAGTGTCTACTTCTGTCAATAGAGTTTCTGGATTCAGCATTCGTCGTTCACTAGGACGGGATTAATATAAGAACTTGATTTGAATGTATTTTGAATCTCACATCAGCATGTCATTTAATGCTTGATTTGACTTTTGTTTTCATTTGGGAGGAGCAGGTTTCTGAGGATATGAAGTTGGTTACTCGTATAAGAGATTTGTTTTTTGCACTTCAAGGTTCTTCCATGGTTTCTAATATGATAGAACGTGATATGAAGAATATGTTATGTTTGGTAAGCCTCTCTACTCGCATCACAAGGCGCATATGTGAAGTCTGTTGAATAAGCACTTATTTAAGATTTTTTTTCCTTTTGTCGTCATTTCTTGCAGCCAAATTTACCCAACAAAAGTTTGACTTCAGAGGTTTCTCCTGAAAGCTTGTGTAGCCTAGATAAAGCTGCAAATGTTGAGGGGGCAAATGTTTGGTTTCCACCATTTCCTTACTTTGCAGGACAGAATGATACATCTAATGTTTCTCCACTGCCTAGCATTTGCCACAGTAAGGCAGTTGACGCGGTCAATAAGCATGGAGGGCCTGAAATATCCATGTCCGGTGGTGATGTAAGTGTCACATTACTTGACCCAAGGTCAAATATAATCAAACTGGAGCATAAAAACCGAGTAGGAAAAGAATTGCTTAATGCCAATAACCATGAAGGGGAAAGTAGTGGCTCCAAAGGAATGGGCTTGGATTCTGAGTACAATATCTTGTCACATTCAAACAATTGTGTAATGGATAATATTAATATATGCAATTTAATACCTCCAGTGGACAACTGTGGAGTTGATCCTCCGTCAGGCCTCCTTGACTCCACAGGTTGTGGTGAAGTTAAGTTGGTTGGTGCAGATCTTCATAAAAATGGGGTCTTGCACACAAATGATTCTTCAAATATGAAACTCGAAGAAGGTTTAGAGAAGAGAGAGTTTCAAACCGAATTTGGTCAGTTGGACACAGCAGACCCATTCTTAAAGTTCTCTGCTGGCTGTGAACTGTTTGAAGCATTAGGACCAGCTTTTCAGAAAAAGAGTTTCGATTTTAATTGGGAAGAAGAAAAGGTTGCAGCCGGAACTAATGTTGAAATTCCAGAGGAGATGAGCAGTAGCAAGTTAACACATGACTCTGGGTCTGAGCATCTTCTAGACGCAGTAGTAGCAAGTTTTTGTCACAATGGTAGTGATGTTAAAAGTGAAAAATCATTCAGTAAATCAGTACAGTCGCTGTTGACAACTGACAATATGCCTGAACCTTCTAGTCATACTAAGCATACTGTCAACTCAAGTGGCTATTCAATTGATCGACCATCTCTTATAGAAGATGGCCCACGACATTGCTTGAACTCATCAGAGTTGTCTGGTGTGATGTCTTCAAAAGGATTTTCATCACCTTGTCCAAGTACATGTAGTGAGCAATTTGAAAGGTCTTCAGGACCATCAAAGAACAAAAAGAGGGCAAGACCTGGTGAAAATTCTAGGCCTAGGCCAAGGGACAGACAATTAATCCAAGATCGTATTAAAGAACTACGAGAGCTTGTGCCTAGTGGATCAAAGGTAGCTTCCCTTCCCTGCAACCCATTCAATCTTCATAATTTTTCTATTTTGATAGTTGTTCATATTTATGTAAATTTCCTCTTTTATCTGTGCTAAAAAAAATTCACGATAATTGCACAGTGCAGTATTGACTCACTGCTGGAGCGCACAATCAAGCACATGCTCTTTTTGCAAAGCATCACCAAGCATGCTGACAAGTTAAACAAATGCGCAGATACGAAGGTAAGTTCCTGAACTTCAAAATTATTTAGTCTTCTGGCCTGGTTTGGTGGATTGAATTGTTGTCACTAGACATGTATTAAGCAGTAATCAACGTGGAATTTACATGCTTGTTAGTAGCCAGGTTTTTTCTTATTTGCCAAATTCATATTTGCTGAGGTTACTTGCTTCCCCTTAATTAACTGCTATAATAGTTATTGTTCTACACATATATCAATTCATTGAGTCTCATATACTCCTTCAAGCATACAAAACTTGTTAGAAAGTTGCTCATGTTTCTAGTTGTTTATGCATATGAATGTAGTATCATGTTTGTTGATTCAAGTATTATGCAATTGCCTACACAGTCACGCAGCAAGGAAATAGGTGTGCAAGGATCCTCTACTTACGAACAGGGTTCAAGCTGGGCTGTGGAGGTTGGAAGTCATCTAAAAGTTTGTTCAATAATAGTAGAAAATCTTAACAAGAATGGGCAAATGCTCGTGGAGGTATGTAGACAAAGCCATCCTGGGAGATTCAAGTTTGGTATTCTATGTTTTCATATTAAATATATTTGGGTTGATCTTTATTCTTTACAGATGTTGTGTGAGGAATGCAGCCATTTTCTTGAGATCGCTGAAGCCATCAGAAGCTTGGGTCTAACGATCTTAAAAGGGGTTACTGAAGCCCGTGGTGACAAGACTTGGATATGTTTCGTGGTTGAGGTACGACCCAAATGTGGATATGATATTATTGTTATTAGAAACAACATAATTCGATGTAGCCGACCCCGACATTGTTCAGGAAATGGCATTGTTGTTGCTGTTGTATTTTTAGCATGAACTAATATTAAATTGTAATTCATTGCAGGGACAGAATAACAGAAGCATACATAGAATGGATATTTTGTGGTCGCTTGTTCAAATACTGCAACCCAATACCACAGTCTAGCAGTGATGACTGATTAACTCATGGAGATCATCACGTACGCATCTTTGTAACATATTGTAAACCGTTAGCGATCTTTGATTGGAGTTTCTAGTATACTAAGTGTGTAGAGATGCCATTTGTTGTGTTCTTGCATCTCGCTTCTCATGCTGTAGATTTTGATCTATTATTTGTATGGATGATTGATTATTGAAATCATATATAGCCTTCATGACAGTTTTTTCATGAAGAGAGTTTGTTTCAATTCATTCCACTTTGTACTATACACATATTGTGCTTTTGGTACTTAAATTACCGAATGAGCTATTGAAAAAAGAGCAGACTAACATTAAACAAAGTTGCTATCAGTGACTGGCTAGCTTTATTACACGTTCTCATTGATAGAAAATCTCGTCACACTGACACTACAAGCACAAGGATTCATCATAGTTCAAAATGTGCTAGTGCTGAGGTACCATCTAATCCTTTTGATCTGTAATGGGCCAGATATTCACTGATATGAGTTTCTCTGTATTTTGGTGGATTTTCACTGGAAATGAACTCTTTTACAGGTCCATAGGTTCTTGATTTACTTGGATAGAAAAGGCATGCAGCTGAGACTCTTGGCCCAACCTGTCTTGCTTGCACTCTATGCTCCACACTCCTGAACCAGTTATTGGTGATAAGCTACAGAAACAACAAAAACATGGTATTGATGAAATTTATGATTTGATATTGTTGTTTTGAACTATTTCATGTAAGGTTGTGTTTTGTACGTACCTGCATGAGGTCGCCAATGTTTGCTATCAACCCTCCTTGCAGGAAGGGCACATCAACCCACTGGTTTTGCTGCAGAACTTGGAGGCCTCCAATATTGTCTTGCAGAAGTATAGTGAAAGAAGATGGATCCGCGTGCTTGGTTGCACCAATTGTCAAGTCGGGCTCAGGACACGCCGGGTAATAGTGGCAAACCAGAACCTCAGTCTCCATGCACTGCATGTTTGCAAGGTGGTCACTGGTAAGTCCGAGAGCCTCTGATAGCAATTCTGATAACATTTGCTTCAGTTTCATCATGTGTTTCATGTATGCATTCACTATCCGTCTGCAAAACATAGTTAATATTAGAGGTTACGATAAAAGTAAACATAGTCGAAAAGTTAGAGGAAAGAGAAAATAGCATCATTACTTGCACATTATAGGCATAAGTTCTGGGTCTAACTCTCCCTCTTGAAAGTTAAATGCTATTGTGTCCCTCCAGTTCGCCGCTTTTGATATGTAAAGATCTCCATTGCAATAATACCTTACCGGTTTCTTATGGTCGCGCGAGTACCACTCCATCTTCACCTCTGTCTCTTGCTCATGAAACTCTCTGATACTTTCCAACAGCTTTTCCAGCAAACTCACAGGGATTCCATGGTTAACCATTTGAAAAAATCCCCATGTCTCTGCTGCTCTTCGGATTTGATCCACAACCTCTTCGCGCCTACCACCCTCACAGCCTTGGAAATCAATAACCGGAATCTGAAGCACCTGAACATTACTAGGAACTGAAGCTGAGTAGTTGTGGAGGTCCTCAGGTTGATGCACAAACATTCTTGGAATCTTGGCCAAGCCCGAGTCCACAAGTCCCTTCACTCCAGCCTTGGTTTCATCAAACTCCTTCACTTCCTTGGCTCTGTCATAGTAACAGACATTGGCTCCTTCCATCTCCATGTTATTGTGTACCAAAGAAGGCAAAGAAGAAAAAAGAAGGAAGAAGAAGAAGAAGATAGCTAGGTAAGCCTCTAAATGTGTGGAGTAAAAACTAAATGGTACCAACTAGTACAGGAGGAAATGCTGCTAATATTGTATGGATTGAAAAGAACAGAGACCCTTCTGGTTCCTTGTGAGTTTTGGCTTATATTTATAACCCTTTGTTTTTACTCTTTTGTGAGGTAAAATACTTCCTTAACCCTCTGAACTATCAGACTGGTAAAATATCAAACACGAGAATCAACTAACAGGGGTTGTTCTAGTTTAACTTCTCAGTTTTCAAGGTATGTAATTCTATTAAAATTTGGTAGGGTTTGCCGTCCTCGTGTTCTTCCTGACTCAAATAGGATTTAGTTTGAGTGTGGTATGTCTTCATAGAGTTCATGGGTCCGTTTTGAATACTTCATGGTAAAAAAAATGGGTGAAAATGAACAGTGGCATTTACATAGTTCTGTTAAAATTTGGCAGGGAAAAGTTTGTCGTCCTCGTGTTTTTCCTGACTTGAATAGGATTTAGTTTGAGTGTAGTATGCTTTTATACAGATTGCGGGTCCGTTCTGAGTACTTCATGGTTAAAAATTGGTGAGAATGAACAGTGGTATGAAAATGGGAGTAAATGCCAAATGAGATAGATGGCCACTTGTGCTCAATATTAAATGCAATCTTGTGCAGTATTGTATTCTACATTGATGTCTACTGAAGTCATTGTAGCTGTGGGATATCACCTGCCTCTCCTCAAACAATTGTCTTGCAACCATCTCTTTTCCATTTTTTGCATGATGTTGGCTTCAATGGTTGGACCAAACTTCAATAACTTCCCAAAATCAGCAATGTCTTTTCTCTTTCCAGAAAATGAAAGCTGTCTTAGAAATCAAATCACATGAGGATGACATGTTATTGAGCCAATCCCATCTCCAGCTGTCGCCAAATTCTTGACTTATTGGATGCGGAACGCTAACGACTGCTTCAAGTGAGCTGTAACGAGAAGATACTGAGTACGCACCGCACATGGATGTAATAATAGCATTTCTCTTTTTGTACGACATTAGAATGAAAAGTTGGGCAGGGTTTCTCTTCTAGTGTAAGTGTTCGTTTATACCACGTAAGTGGAATAAGACACGTCTGTTTCTTAAATTGTGATCCAAACGATTGATTAAGGTAGATTTTTACGAATATTTCCTAAAAAGTTTAAAACACTTATATTTTCTACTTTAGTCACTTCTACTTAAATTTGTGCACTATAATTGACACATATTTTTGCTTTTCTAGTGTATGCATATGTGGATTAACTTTCTTATTACCTCATGATGCAATGTTGTCACACAAAAAAAGGCATAACTTAAAAACTATGCCATTAATAAAAAAAACTTAATATTATAACACTATATAACATTACTAATAAACATTACGTTGATTAAGACGTTCTCCAATCAACTTCGTTACACGTGAACAATGCGAATTTCAGCCAAATCCAACACTATCACCTTCAACTTCCACTTGTGCCTCCTCGTCGCATTACATGAACATTGTACTGTGGAAGAAGATATGATTAAACAATCTTATCAAGTGTTGAGCAATTATAGTGATTTTGAAAATGCTTCATAAAAAGAATATCACATCTCAAAGTGAGATCAAACTCAAAAAACCCTATGGTTGAGCTTGAGCCAACCCTACACAAAGTGGCACATTTTCTATATTTAGAGGGTATATATGTCTTGTAGTAGACATGATAAATCAATCCCAAATATATATATATATATATATATATATATATAT
>JAYMTF010006463.1:0-10235 GCA_036897485.1 Pelargonium nanum
CACTTACCGTGACTTACCGGAGGTGAAGTTGAGTTAACAAACAAGCCCTTAGTTGGACCCAACACCCACCATCACCACCACCATGCCCTTTTGTTCTTTCTGTTCATCATTTGCTTTCAATAAATTTATGTTACTATCAGTAAATCTAGTTAACTTAAACGTCATGTCAACATAAATCATACATAAAAAAGATGTTTTGTACTTAATTTGACGACACCGATACATATTAGACCAGTTTTTTATATAAAATAATAAGTAAAAGATTTGATTCCTGAATTTTCGTGTTTCGACCCAACTTGGTCCCTAAACATTTTATAAACCAAAAATAATCCTTGAATTTTCGTGTTTCGACCCAATTGGCTCCCTGAATTTTTTTACCCAAAGTGGCTCTTGTCGTTAGAGTTTATTTCAAAAGTTCATGCACCAAATTGAGTCGAAACATGAAAGATCATAAACTATTTTGAATATTTTACCAGAAAAATAGCATAACGTGAGACTAAATTGAAACACTTTGATTAATTAAGTGATCAAATTGAAAAAAAATCAAAAGGATACAAACTCATAACAAAATGAAACATTTCTTTATTTTTCTTCTTTTGGATCAATCAATTGCAAATTTACAGCAAGCAGTGCACCACAATACTACCAGTCGTTTTCCTCGTTTGGTGTGTAAAGGTGAAAAAGAAGCAATATTTGTGATGGATGGTAGCAAAAATGAATATAAAGTTGTTTTGTGTATGGTCCAATTAATCCTAAAAATATGGGAATGGGTCACATTCACATTCTACTCTTTTTATCTTTTCTGTCCATCTCAACATGTGATTCCTTGATTATTTTTAAAAGTTTCATTTCAAGTTTCCATTATTTTGAAGATCTATAGGTAGGTGCAATATATTTTATAAATTATTATTGTTGTTGAAACACTAGTATTTTAGAAAATAAAATATAAGATATTAAAATTACAAAGATAAGATTTGTCAAACTTATATATACTATTTGAAAACTTTAATTTAACTCATGTGATATTGATAATGCAATCTAAACAACTTTTGATAGCATGAAATGAAAGTGCCTTTTTTTGGTGTTGTCCTTTCATAGAAGATTATACATTAAAAAAAAATATTTCAAAGGGTTGAAATAGATTTTTAATAAATTAGTATTTGGATTATCTAGTTCCACACCTCACTAGTACATGACTACATGGTGTATCTTATAATAAATAAAAAAACTAAAAATTAATAAATAAATCAATGATTATTATAATTTAAAAACAATAATAAAATTTTGTCCTTTTCAAATTACCTTAGGTGTTACATGATTAAAGGTGGAAACTGAAAAAGGGGATATGTGAGTGCATGAAATGATTAAAGATGAATGATAGCTTATGGGCATTTGAGTCTCCCACCACACTATGCTACAAAGACTGTCCATCAACTTCCATTTCTAATTTTGTGTTCTTGCCTTATAAACATCCAATGTAATGCTCAACATACAATGCATACAAGCCTACAATAATACAAATAAAATAGTTGTTTTTTTATACCCATTTTAAAACATTAATTAACTACAATCCAATGCAAAATCATGTGAACAAGGAATAACTTGCAAATGTGTCTAAACTTGTATAATATCAAAACTATGTTTTTGTAAAGGAAACTTGTTCATTTCAATATGCGTTGGAGAAAGTTTGAAATTGTAACAAGAGCTTTTGCAATTTTTGTATATGTCATAACAATTTTTTTTTCAATTACTATTGACAAGTTAGACTCAACGTCTATATTCCAATATAATGAGAATAATATTAAGACATTTGATACAGAAGTTGAAACCCCATTGAGCATAAATGCTATTGGTATCATAATGGGATGAAACTTTACGTATCAAAGTAAAACGTTCTAACTTCTAATGAGCTAGACAATTTAGTCTTGCTAGGTGTTATGTTTTGAAGTCATTTCGAGGTCATTTAAAAAGCGTTTTAGTAATTTTAATAAATAATAATGTTGCTTAGTTTTGAATTTTATACATATTTCTTTATATAATTTCAAAATATTATAATTTTTCTAATATACATTGCAACAACCTTAGATAATAGTTTCAAACCAAGACCCTATACCATAAAGCCATAAGTGAAGCAATCAAGGAGATGATTATGAATATTCTTTTGCTACCATGATCACAACACTACATAATTGATACTTTGGCCTTTAGGGTAAAAAGAGAACTAAAATTCAAAATCAAAAGTAGCTAAAATTTTCAATACACTTGCAAGAAAAAAAAGGCACATACATGGATTGGACATTCTGTTCACACATTCTCTTCTCCCAAATTAAATAATTAAATTCTCAAAGGCAAAGAAAGGGTCAAAATTGTCAAAACAATCAACTAGAGCAAGCCCTTTAAAGAGCTAAATTACACACTAAAATTAGCATTGTCAACAACTAGTACTTTTTTGTATGCTAAAAGCATTGATATGATTAAGATGGAGTAATTGGTAATTGATGCCAATCCAATGTGAGTTTTGAGTATTAAAACTCATAAACAGTAGGAGACAAGAAAAGGAGAGAGAATCTGTAGAAACTGTTGACAAAAATGAGCATGTGAGTGAGCCTCTGTAATGTGTACTCTATTAACTATTTTCACTGCACACCACTTGTTCGACAAAATGCCTCTTCCACAAATACTACTTTTATATAACCCAGAAAAATATCCACAACTGTGATCCATTTTTTCCCTCCATTTTCCCACACTTTCTCTGCAAAGAAAATTCTTTTTAGTCAAAAGCACCTTGGGACCCTCCATACCCACTTTTCTTAATCCTCATTGCCTAATCACACAACTGAATTCACAACATTGCCAATATCAAGATCAAGATTCAAGAACCAAAGATTGCTTAGTTTTTATATAAACCCTCTTGTTTATTCCAACTGTAAAGCAACAAGAAATCAAGAAATATGGAGGATTGCAAATTCTTGAATCTTGAATCTTGAAATCATCAGCAAGAACTGAAAACCCTAGAGACCCACCATGCCTTCAAGACCTTTTGCTCCAAGTTCCAGTCCCAGCAGAGCCAGTTTCTTGACCAAGACCAGGGTCTTGTTCTTGGTTCTCACCATTTCAGCTTCTGTGGTCATTTTCTTGTCTGTTCTTTACTTTGTTTACCACCTCTGGTACTCTCTTCTTGCTCAGCGCTCAAGAACCATACCTTTTGACTCTAGTGCCCCATTGAAGCTCCAAAGATTCACCTACAGGGAGCTCAAGATTGCTTCTGGTGATTTTGATGATGCCAACATGATTGGAAAAGGCGGTTCCGGTACCGTCTTCAGGGGAATTCTCAAGGATGGGAAGCTAATTGCAATCAAGAGGTTGGATGCTCTGTCTTTGCAGACAGAGAGGGAGTTTCAGAATGAGCTGCAGATTCTTGGTGGCCTCCAATCACCTTTCTTGGTCCCTCTATTGGGGTATTGTGTGGAGAAAAACAAGAGAATCTTGGTGTATGAGTATGTGCCCAATCGTAGCTTGCAAGAATCTTTGTTTGGAGATGGACATTTGAATTTGAGCTGGGAGAGGAGGTTTTCAATTATCTTGGATGTTGCTAGAGCACTTGAGTTCTTGCACCTTGAATGTGATCCGCCAGTGATTCATGGTGACATTAAGCCTAGTAATGTTTTGCTGGACTCCGATTTTCGGGCAAGGATTTCGGATTTCGGGTTGTCAAGAATCAAGGTGGAGGGTGAGATTGGGCTGGATTTGTTCAGCCAGGACTTGGGGAGGAGCCAGGAGCTGTGGAAGAGCCAGGACCTTTCAGGGACTTTGGCAGCTGAGACGCCGGCAATTGGTACTCCTGTGGAGAGTGCTAATGAGGTAGATTTTGCTCTTGCTTTGCAAGCCTCTTCTTCGTCGAAAAATAGTAGAACTTTTTACAATGTTAAAGCTTTGAACTTGAATTCTTGTAATTATAATGCCATTGCCAATGAGAGTGATGTTAAGGTCATTGGGAATGGGAAAGGAAAGGAGGTTTCAAGTTTAGATGTAGTTGGAGAAGATTGGAACAAGTTTGTTCCTTATGAGGATGAGCTTAGTAGTATTGATCATAGTAAAGAGCTCAACTTAGGTTCTTCGCCTGTTGATGAGACGACAGATGCGAAACAATGGGGAAAGGATTGGTGGTGGAGACAGGATGGGAGTGGTGAGTTGTGTAGTAAGGATTATGTGAAGGAGTGGATAGGGAGCCAGATTTGTCCATCCTCGAATCCTGATTGGGAAGAGGGCAAGAAGAGAGTTCCCAAGAAAATCAGTGTAGAAAATGCAAGCCCTGTGGATAAATTAGATGATGTGAATGAAAACCAGTTACAAGAACTCGAGTTTGAAACTCCCGAGAAGGAGTTTGAGGGGAAGGTGTCGAAATGCAGGAAGAATCGGAAAAGGAAGAACAGGAAGATGCACGAGTGGTGGAAAGAAGAGCACCTTGCTGAAATCAGCAAGAAAGGAAGTAAACTGAGATATCTTGAAGCGAGGTGGAAGAAAGGATTCAAAATGCCTCGTTTTGATTTGGGTTGTTCGGTGCATTTTAGGAGACGAAAGGAATTCGGGGAACAGGATCGGGTTGAGTGTGATACAAATGGCGAGTTCAGCTTCAGAAGGGGGTGGAAGAAGAGAAACAATCGCTCTTTTGGCAGTGACATGTGGAGTGGAGACCTTTTCAGCCGCGAGCTCAGCAGCACAACGAGCATGAGAGGAACCTTGTGTTATGTCGCGCCAGAATATGGTGGATGCGGGTATCTAATGGAGAAGGCTGATATTTACAGTTTAGGTGTTTTAATTCTTGTGATCGTGTCCGGTAGAAGGCCATTACATGTTCTTGCATCGCCAATGAAACTTGAAAAGGCTAACTTGATAAGCTGGTGTCGACAATTAGCTCAAGCAGGCAACATTTTAGAACTCGTTGACGAGAAGTTGAAAGATGAGTACAGCAAGAACCAGGCAAGCTTGTGCATCAACTTGGCACTTTCTTGCTTACAGAAAATGCCAGAGTTGCGACCAGACATTGTGGAGGTCGTCAAGATCTTGAAAGGGGAAATGGACCTCCCGCCAATGCCATTCGAGTTTTCCCCTTCCCCGCCTTCCAAATTATACAGCAGATCAAGAAGAAAGCACAAGGCCAGCGCAGAGTAGGCTCCAACCCCGTCACATTGACCCGGAAGCTGTTATCTGAGAAACGCGTTGAAACGCTAAAGGTGTGTGTTTTTACAAATCTTTGAAGCGTAATCTTGTTGTTTGTATATTAGAATTATGATTTCTGTTTTCTTTGCTACTAACTGAATGCAAATGATTATGTCCCAAAGCTATATAAAACATCTTTTGCACTAAAATCCAGTTTCATAGTTCTGATTTCTGAAGTATTTTTGCACATTGACATTTTCACAAAGCAAAAAAATAACATTAATATGTTATTTATTGAAAAGTAGTGCTATCTGCTAAGCTACCAGAATTTAAATGATTGGGTCCAAGTGCTGGGACAGACATTAAATTATGTTTGTAGACTTTTGAGAAATATAATAGGTTTCCTTGAGTCTGTCTCATCTTCTGGACAATGACAGAAGAGTTTTTAAATATGAAGAAAAGGCTAGAGTTTCTCCTTGTAATGGGGATTCAAAAAATTGAAAAATTCTTGTGCAATAATGAGTATTAACTATTCCTCATCTTGAAAACCCTAGTAGTAGCTAAGCTGGTTGTGCCTTGCACCTTATATATTAAATACTTGTATGCTTGCTCCTTCAATTTAGGTAGGCTTTTGTTGACTGGTCAGGGACCACAGAATAGTCGCAATCACGGGACAAAAGATTAATCACTTGTTAGACACAAATGATTGAGTCGTGAGGCGATAACAGAATCCTTAGTGAAGTGTTTAGAATCATAATGTTTTGTAACTTTTGTTAGGTGACATGTCTTGTGTTATATGTTTTGTGGTGATGGAAGTAAAATTTAGCTGTGAAATGAGCTTTTTATACGGGATGAAACTGAAATGACTATCAGAATAGCGTTTTAGAGGCGTTGGATCAGCCGGAGGGCTTTTGCAACTTCCATCATTGTAATAGGATCCATTTGTGAGGCACATCAGTGCAAGCTCTGCACATTCTGCTATTTGTTTCTTGATTCTTTGTTTTAGAACATTGGTCTTCAAAGTAGGACTCGTTACGCTTGTCCATCTTGATCCATACACAGAATCAGTACTGTCCCTCAGTTCATCACTAGTTAGACACAAATCATTGAAACACGAGGCGATAATAGAATCATTAGCAAAGTGTTTAGAATCATAATGTTTTGTTAGGTGACATGTCTGTAATTTAGCTGTGAAATGAGCTTTTTATTCATGAAAACTACTAGTACAGGATGAAAATCATGAAACTGAAATGATTAATCTTGAATTTCTTACCTTGTTCTCCTCAAATCAGCTTTTTTATAAAGATCCCATTTTTCTTCTTGAATAATTGAATTGATCTATACATAAGCTACTCATTGATTAATGGTTTCTGAACACTTTTACTCTTAAAATTTTATATTACAAATTTGAAATCTCTACTGGGTGTAGCTGTAGGTGAAAATTGAACAGTAGTTTCTCTTTATTTGTATGGCTAGCCATGTGTGTTGGTATTGACAGTTCCAATTCTCAAGTCTCTATTAAAGGACAAGTGCAAGACTTATATGCCATTTTGAGGCTTTTGGGGTCGCTAAACATATAACATGATCCCTTAGGTGCCACCACCACCAGTTAGAACATGCAAATCACATTCCTTCTCATGTTTTAGACTCCTCTTCTATGCCTTTAGTTAAGTTAGCATAGTATCAGAGTATGCTATCAAAGGTCAAGTGTTCGACTCTTGATACTGTACGTAATTAACTCTCCCTTCACCGAGTTTTGTATATCTCACATGCGAAACTGTAAATAAGCTTCTTCTCTCTCTTTTTGAGCTATATCTCTTCGGTTCACCTGCAAAATTATAGCATAAATGAGTTGATCTCTCAATCTTCTCTTATCGATTCACCTGCAAAGCCGAAACGTCGCGTGACTTGTTAGAATATAATATTAAAATATAAATGATGACTTCAACTATAAGTTTAAACATTTAGTTGAATCGATCTCCTAACAATACATAGAGATACAAATACACCCCTTGTTGATTAAAGACTTGCCAATATCATGTCCATAAATGCATATTTCTGACTTGTGGATGAACTTTTAGTATTAGTTATTGTGCCATGGGAAATTCAGGGAGCCGAAACTGAGAGCATCACAAATCTACGCGGTGGCGGAGCCACCTCCCTGTCGAAAAATTTATTTCATTGATGCCCTAAATTTTTAGGTGATATTAGAGTATTCAGGAAAAAAATACGTGTTTCTAGACTATTATCTCATCAAATGATTTTTGAAATGTACTCCACCAAAATAGGGGTGCTTAAATTTTATTTGTTACAAAATTCCTCATCCAAAATCAAATCAAATTTAAATATGTTTGTACTGAACATAGAATTTATTTCCGCTCTAAACTAAAACTGAAAATAGAGAACAAAAATTCAAGAGTGAGAAAGAACACAAAAATTAGTATGCTGGCATAGACTATGGCCTACGCCCATTTTTCTTTCTTTCGATTCTCTTGAATATAATAATAATAAACAGTTAGTTCCCTCCAATTTCTCAAAAATACTTGGCACTTATAAGTTTCTTCTAAACGGCTAAAAGTAAATATACATGTTAAAGAAGCTACAAAACTATAAGTTACAGTGGTTATCCACTGTATTAGCTTAATGCATAATAATTGTTCTTTATATTTTTTGGTGACACAAAGAAAGTGGTGAATGAAAGTTCACCCAAAATTCATGAGAGCTTGTCATGTTTTTATTTTCAAATTCTTACATTTGACTGTGAACCTATTTCAAACCCAATAACACTGACTTCCAACAAATCCAGAAGATCAACATGCAGTCTGCTGAAACACACAAAACACAGCTAAAACCTCTATTTCACCAATATCAGAATCAGTATTGTCCCTCAGTTCATCACTAGTTAGACACAAATCATTGAGACACGGGGCGTCAACAGAATCATAACGTTTTGTTAGGTGACATGTCTTCTGTGACATATTTTGTGGCGATGCAAGTGAAATTTAGCTGTGAAATGAGCTTTTTATTCAGGAAAGAAAGCACTACTAGTACAGAAATGACTATCAGAATAGTGTTTTAGAGGCGTTGGATCAGCCGGAGTGCTTTTGCAACTTCCATCATCGTAGGTCTTCGAACAGGATCCATCTTGAGGCACATCAGTGCAAGCTCTGCACATTCTGCTATTTGTTTCTCGCTTCCTTGTTCCAGAACATTGGCCTTTAAGTAGGACTCGTTACACTTGTCCATCTTGCTCCACACACCATCACCAATATCAGAATCAGTACTGTCCCTCAGTTCATCAATACAAAGATCCGCATCCTCTAGTTCATGATCAATGACAGAGCTCTTGCTGCTGGGAATCTCTGGCGAGACATTAGCAGAATATTCTGTAACCTTAGAATCATCAGCAAGTCCTAAACTTGAGCTGCTTCTGCTAACATGTCCTATGTAAACATGAATTGATTCCCTAGCTGTTTTTCCTGTTAACATCTCGAACAGCACAGCCCCGAAGCTATAAACATCACTTTTCTCGGTAAATCTGCCCGTGAGGATTGATTCTGGAGAAATGTATCCCCAAGTCCCAATTGCCTCTGCATCCACGTGATCTTTACCCATAGGAAGTGGGATCGAGAAGTTGAACTCGAACAGCTTGGCGACGAAATCTTGATCCAAGAAAATGTTCTTGGACCTTATCTCGCGATGGATGATCACCTTGGATGTACCATTGTGGAGATATGTGACAGCATTTGCTGCCTCAGTTGCTATCCTCAGCCTGGCTGTCCATGGCAGGAGCTGTCCAGAGCCAAAAATGTGATTCAAGAGAGAACCATTTTGTGCATATTCATAAACCAATGTGGGAACATCAGTTTCCAAGCAGCAGCCCAAGAGCCTCAGCACATTCTTGTGGCTGCTCATGTGTGATGCAACAGCAATTTCATTTGTGAACCACTGCAGAGAATTGTCATTGCAGAATCTTGAGGATGGCACAAACTTCTTGACTGAAATGAACCCGCCGTCTTCGCGGGTTCCTTTGTAGAGCTCATAGTTGAGATCATCTTGGAGAAGTCCAAGATAGTGGTAGCTGTTTGTTGCTTGATCAAGCTGTTTCTTGGAGAAGGTCTTGATGGGGTTGGTCTTGCCATTGAAGGATGTTATGAGGTGTTGCAGAACCAGAGCTCCATTCCTCAAGAAGAAGCCTTCCTCTTCTTCTGATTGATTGGTCACTCTTGAACTTGGGTTCTTGAAGCAAGATAGCATGTTTCACTATTTGAGGATAGTGAGATCAAATTGAGAATTTGTGTGTTGTGGAGGAGATGGAAGTAGCATCATGTTCACTCATAACATATCTTTGCTAGCAAGAATAGTTGGTGATCTTGCCTTTCATTTTTCAAAGTCAACCACTACAATATTGTTTCATATTGGCTTCTCCTTTGAAAGTCAATCAAGTTGTAGC
The DNA here is from genome assembly GCA_036897485.1 of Pelargonium nanum. Classification (NCBI taxonomy): domain Eukaryota; kingdom Viridiplantae; phylum Streptophyta; class Magnoliopsida; order Geraniales; family Geraniaceae; genus Pelargonium; species Pelargonium nanum. The sequence continues at coordinate 9,614 of JAYMTF010006463.1, forward strand.
CAATTTCCATCAATAGAATATGTTTTTAGATTAGGAAAAAAATATTTTAAATCAAGCTGACGTGACAATTACGGGGCATTTAAGTTAGATAAGTTCACAAATGAGACTGGTTTAAAATAAAATTGTATAACTGATGAACAATATTGACATAATTACGGGTTTTTTAATAGATTAAAGAAAAGTTTGGTACCCAAATTTTGGGGTGAATTCAGATTTAGTACTCAATCTTCTATTGTACCAGAGTTAGTACCTACACTTTTATTTTGTTCCCAATTGAGTGCCTACCGTTAACTTTCCCGTTAACTTGATGACGTGGCAGTTAACTTTTTTCCGGCGACCGGAAAATTCAAGAAATGAATTTCCCGGCGATCGGAAAATTCAACTCTTGAATTTTTCGGTAATGAAAAATCAAACCAAACCCAGAAATTAATAAATAAATCATATATCACAAAACCAAACCAAACCCATAAATTAAAACCAGATTTTGAACTAAACTGAGAATTAGCATTAAAAAACAAAAAACACAGATTCGAGCTTGAAATTCAAATAAAATACAGTCGTGAACATCACACAGAAATTCAGATCAAACCAAAAAAACACAGTTCACACACCAAAAAACACA
>JAYMTF010006464.1:0-10235 GCA_036897485.1 Pelargonium nanum
ACCTAAATATAGAAACAAGACACTCATTTTGGGACAAAAAATTTAGACAAACAGGATACTCATTTTGGAACGGAGTGAGTATATATATACATATATATATATATATTAATATTTGTTTGTCTCCAAATAGTTATATATAAATTATCAATTAGAATAAAGAATCGAAACGGAATAATTTTTTGATTTATCCTAAACTATACTAATGAGATGATTACACCACATTACAATTTAATCGCACCACTTAAACAATTTTGTGAGAGTTGAATGACTCGCTGGACCCAAATATTATAGAAATGTGTCATCACCTCATTAGTTGTTGTTGAGCATAAACCAAATAAGTGTCATCTTTTCTATTTTAAGAAATAATAAAGAGAACCAAGTTAGTGTTTGATATTTATTGTACATCCTCGTATACATATGTGGTAACAAATTCTGGATCGAACAAACTCGATACAAAACTCAATTTGATGCCTCCAATAATGAGTACCTGACAAGAGCTCGTAAATTAGATTTGAATATGCATACGTCTAAAATCTGACTCGAAAATTCACTTATTTTACTTTAAAATTTTAAATTTATAATATTCAACCCGGTCCCATTTAAATTAATTTTGAATCACATTCCAAATACTTATCTTCAATCTGAATGCATGACTGAGTAAGGTTCTAGACTATTTGCCTCGAGAATCATTTATACTAATTTTTAAAATAAAAAAATACAAGAATATCTCGGTAATTAAAAAATATTCGGTTTTAAATATTATCAGAACCGCTTACACACACAAAGGTTTTAAAATGGGACCGAGTCAGTGAAGTGACCGACCTCAAAAGCCAAAAAGTCTCCTCGTGTAAATAAAGCCTGCTACAGGGGCAATATCGTCATAATTGTCACAAATGAGCCGGTGGAGCCCTCTAGTTCTTGGAGTGTGCCCTATTTACCAGACTTACGATTAAATTGGGTTGGTTGAGGGAGCAGCTTCCAGCTCAGCTCACATAGCCTCGGCTCGGCTCGGCTCGGCTTCTCTCAACGGTTAGCAGAGTTACTGGGCCCATTAGGTAGTTGGGAGCCCACTAACTGTAAGAGACTTTTTGTAGTCTTGGCCCATGGCCATGGGTACAAAATTGATTACTTTAGTGAAATTAAATTTGTAACTTTTTTTTCTTTCAATTTATATCTATTTTTTTTTTACTTTAGTGAACATTAATGTCACCTTTTAATTGTATAAAAGCTATTAATAAGTTGATTAGTGATTTTCAAGAAAATACGTAAGAAAACAAAACAAAACAAAACATTGTTTTACAAAAAATATAAAAGAAGCACAAGACTCATTTTGTAAGGAAATATGTGATATATATTATTTTGTAACAATGATATCACATGTGCAACAAAATGATTTTTGGGACTCGATCGAATTGACATTCATTGATACACGTCTTTTTTAACCACGGCCAATTTTCTTTTATATAGTGCACAATTGCACATCATAAACATACAGGTTCAATGACTCCAACAAAAAAATATTTTCAATCCCAAAGTTTTTTTAAGGCATTGTTTGAGAACACTTCTACACTTGCATAAGTTGCTACACATCCAATAATGTTTTGTCAAATCATAAAAAATATCAGTTTTTCTATTTCTACTTTACAATAATTGGGAAGTGAAAAAAGTAATTTTTTTTTACTTATTATGTCGGAATAAGTGGAGATAGAATATCTCATCTCCACTAATTTGTAATTATGGCTTAATAAAATATTAATATAAATAATATAAAATATTTTTTTATACCAAACAATGTATGATTCTATAAGTATTTACAAAATCATGTTGAAGTGTTCCCAAACAACCACTAAATATAATAACAAATAAGATGATTGGTGCATGTGTAGTTGTTGCATGTATATTTGATGTAAATATGTACTACTATTAGTTACTAAACATAAAAATTGCTAACCAAAAAACAATTACAAATAGCAATGGATCCACTTGCAAATACTTCTGTAGTTATGTACCAATTGTTATTGAAAAAATAGGTTTTCCACAATGACAATTCATGTATATACACATAATAATGTAGAGGAGAGAGGAGAGAGGAGAGAGTTGAGTTGACTAATGGGATAGTAGTGGAAATAGGCATGAGAGGTTGTAGTTACCTATGTTAGATCCATTAGATGTTGATGATGATGAAGCAGAAGCTACACAACAGTGAAAACACCAAAAACAAAAACATTTTAGAAACTGTGAAAATGATAAAAGCTGCAATGGCAGTACCTGACTTGGCTTTGACTGTACACTGTTTATTACTGTCGGCTGGCTCTGGCTGGCTGCTTGGCTCAATCCCATCAACATCTACAATTCTCCATACCACTTCAAATGGAAAAAAGGTTGTGACAAAATATTAAAAGGTTATATATTCAAACTTCTTTTTTAATCAAAAACTTATCTCCTCCTAAGTCATGACATAGGGTTTGTTTGGTAACACTATTGTTACCTAGAAAGATGTCACACAAGTAAAACACGAGGATGAGTTGAAGTAATTTGTTCGATTAAAACCAAAAAATGTTTTCTCGTAGGAGTCTAGCTTTTGCGAAAGAAGTCACAACCCTTCTGTGGGAGCAACAAGCAAACTTGAAAGAGATGTCATGTAAGCAAAACTCAAAAAAGAGTTGCAATAACTTACTACGCTATAGACTTAATTAACTTCTATCTCCTTGTATTATCAATTTACCAAACATAATTTTGTAATAGCCAAACAATTTTAAGCTATATATGTGCACATGACTCCTTTGAAAGTTGATGTTTCCAATGTAGTAGTGAGACAGAAAGACAAAGGTTTCGTTTTAATATAATATCATTGCTTTTTTTCTCTTCATGCATCATCAAGTTTCTGTTTTTATATTAACTTATTTATTGTTAAATAAAGTGAAAATCAGGAATCAAATGTGAAGTGTCTTGTCTGACAGTCTTTTCTCTCAAGTGCCCTAAGCTTCTCCACTGGCTCTAAACAAACTTTGCAGGCTTGCATGTCAGATAAATTTCTCTCTCCATGCAGCAGTATCTGCCAAAACAACCCTACACATGTCTCTGCACTTACTTTTCTCTAACTTTCTCTTCACTCCAAAACCCAAACCCACAAACCTACTCATCTTTCTCTTAAATTTCACATACCAACCCAAAACCCAATACCAACAACCATAAAACAAAAACAAAAACTTGAAAACCACATCTTTCCATTTTCTCTGTCTGTCAATGGACTTCCACCTGAAGCAATGGAAGAAGCAGGTGCTTGAGTCAGAGCCACAAGACCAACACTTCTCTGCCAAGATCCCAAAACTCCATCTTCACCATCATCATCCATCTCCTGCTCTTCCTTTGTTTGTACATGATCACCAAAAACTCTCTACCAACCTGTCACCATTCACAGATGCTACAGCAACAACACCAAGGTTTTCCAGTAAGTTCACAGTTTTTTGACAGAAACTCAACATACCCATAAAGAAAGAAATGTTTTTTTTTGTCTGGTTTCTTGCTTATATAACACTTTTTCTTGGCATTGTTATTAGGGACAGGAAGTTACTTCAGCTTGGGTCAGTGGCAGGAGCTTGAGCTACAGGCTCTCATTTTCAGGTACATGGTTGCTGGTGCTCCTGTTCCTCCTGAGCTCCTCCTTCCTATCAAGAAAAGTCTTCTCCATTCCACAGCCACTCCTTATTTCCTCCACCATTATCAACCTACTTGTAAGTTTTTTTTTTAGAATACCCACCTGAAGAAAACTCGCGATTTATAACATATGGTTTTGTCACAAATTTATGGATTCCAGTCACAAAATGTAATTTGTGACGAAAATATGACATAATAATTTATGTTATTGTTTGGATTGCCACAAATGTGCATATATATATATAATATGATTTTTGTCCCAGTTTGGGATGAAACTGTCACAAAAATTACCATTTGCAACTTTTCTTGTAACTACAGTTTCTTGATTAGTTTTTTCTTTCCATTTTAGATTCAAGATCAAGATTTTGTACTTTCCATTTATTGCCATATCTTGATCTGCGTGTATCTAGCTAGCTACTTCAAATGTTTGCATTAATATACACCTACTCATTTGCTATGCAATTACTAAGAATGTCAGTACTTTGACATAAAATTATACCATCAAGAACTGAGTTGGAGATGGAGTGATCATTGATTTATGGGTTTTGGTTTTGTTGGAAAAAAAGTGATGCAGTCAGGGTATTGGGGAAGGCTAGCCATGGATCCGGAGCCGGGCCGGTGCCGGAGAACGGACGGCAAGAAATGGAGGTGCTCCAGAGATGTGGTCAACGGCCACAAGTACTGCGAACGCCACATGCACCGTGGCAAAAACCGTTCAAGAAAGCCTGTGGAAATTCCCACACCTACCACCACCGGAACGGCCAGTGCCGCCCAGGAAGCGGTGGCCGGCGGGAACCAGTTTTCCCTTTCCGGGCCATCACCTTCCATTGATCTCCTTCGCTTCAGCCAAAGGTAATGCTAAGCAAATACTTAAGTTATGTTCTGATTTGTGGGTCATTATTCTAAATTGTTTATTTAATTCGTTTAATTGAAAAAATTTAAAAAGTGCCCGAAATCTAAGATATGATTAATTAACTGAGATTTTCATCCAATAGACAAACGAAATGTATTCCGGCGGGGCGCTTCACGCCCACAAATTCATTGGTGCTGGTATAAATGTCAATTGCATCATCTCATTGGCCATTATTTGTTGGCTGAAACCCTCCGCCAATAAATCATGGCTCGAAATCTTTTTTCTCAAATCTTAATAAAAAAAAGAGTGTTTTGATTTTTTATTTTGAGAATAATTGGAAGTTAAGTATTATTCCACTTTAAAGCGGGCGGTCAAGCTTTATACGTTACGATAAATTTGTGGGTGCAAAATGTCAACACGAGATTCAAATGTGTTTTGTCTGAGTCTCAAATAACTTTACGCTATGACTCTTGCTCTCATAGTAATAGTTGAGGTATTGATGGGAAGTGAGAAAAGAAAAAAACTAATGGGTATTATTGGGTTGGGTGGGAGTAGGACCCTAAATTCTAAGGGAAGGGCTTGAGCAAAACATGTTTCAAATCTTTAAAAGAAGTGTAGATTCTGTACAAAATGACCCCAACCACAACTTTAATTTTCTTTTAAACCAATCACCATTCACCATTCACCAATGATGCTTTATTGCTTTTGTTAATGTTCCACAATCTCTGTACTTACCTGTGTACATTATTGTTTGCTTCATTTTTGTTGGCCTTCTAACATGTTCTTTTGTTCCCCATAACAGTTCCTCACATTCAAAACATGAAAACAAGGCCCTCTTCCACAAAACCTCCCATAATGAAGTCTCTGGTGATGGTAGGTCTGATGGGCATGTCCTGAGGCATTTCTTCGACGACTGGCCACGATCAATTCAAGAAACTGATGCTGGAAGTAACGCCGGCGCCATGAGTTCTGCCACCAGCCTCTCCATTTCGATGCCTGGAAATGCTTCTTCGGACGTGTCGTTGAAGCTTTCCACTGGTATTGGAGATGAGCCTGGAACCAGAAGTGGCAACGGGGAGCTACAACTGAACTGGGGAGGTTCGGTATGGGGATCGAATCAGGTAATGACTTCATCAATGGGAGGGCCACTTGCAGAGGCATTGAGGTCATCGACCTCCAGTTCATCGCCAACCAGTGTTTTGCATCAACTTCCTCGCGGTTCAGCCTCGGAGATTAGCTATGTCAGTACCTGAGAACAAACCGGAGTCTTGCTATATAAATTTCAATGATAAAGACGGTTGTTGATTTCATTTTCAATGTACCTGTATAAATCATGGCCAAAATGTTTCACTGTTAATGAGCCGAACAAAGTTGGATGCGTAATTTCTTCTTAATATGCTCTCACATTACAACATGGGATATGCTATACATTAAAATTTATCTTGCTAGTGTCCTTCGTGACCACATAAATTTACATGAAACATTTTTACTGTCCTTCAGCTCCGCATAAGTTTCGCAGTTATCACCACATTCTCTTATAATCTTATTCATCTCGAACATCTAAGCTGGGCGAGATGTTTAATATTATTGTTGTCATTGCCCGAATAATGAAGTTAGAGAGTGCGGCGAGTTGGGTGCCCTTACATGAAGGGTGGTATTGCTACTTTCAACCCTCTACTCTACTAGAGCATAAACCACAGCTGTTCTACAAGGGGCGTATACCATGAAGGAATTAGGGCGGTCATCAAACCATCCGTTCTGCAGAAAGTTTAAAACCCGTATATTTAGTAGGCAGATAGTGTAAGAAATTTCTAGGCATGGAGGTGAAAGAGGTTTCTTACTTTGCTGAAGTACTCGGCACTGTGATCGATTCTTTTAAAGCCTCCGAACAATTGGTCATCTGAATCCAAAACAATCTGAAAGGGAAATGAAACAGTTTATATCTCAAACTCAAAGTGTAGTAAATATAAAATAAAATAAAACACGCATAAGACAATCTGAAAGGGAAAAGCATTATCTTACATAGAGCGGGCAATTCATGTTGTAGCACGACACCCAACACGAAATTAGCATATTTGAGCTTACAAATACAACATTTGTAATCGTGTTCGTGTTGGAGAACCCAAGATGTATAGTATCGTGTTCATGTTGGGCCTCCAAAACACGCACACACGATTAATTAGTCGTGTCGTGACATGAACGACACACCCGACACACACTTAAGGGCATAATTGTAAATTAATACTAATAACGTGTCAAATGTGTTAGATAGTGTTGGGTCAAACATGTTTCAATCATGCATATTGTGTTAGGTCGTGTTCTTGACAAAGACTATTTAGTTACCGTGTTAAATGTGTCATGTTCGTGTTCAACCGTTCAGCACGATTACTAAACGTGTCGTGTTCATGTTCAACCGTGAAGCACACAGTCAACCTTCAACACGACACGCGCTCACAAATTGCTAGCTCTAGTTGTGCAGAGGCATCTGAAGGACAAAGACAGGTGGCCCATTGCATAATAGCTGTATAGTCTTTTACCAGCATGTCAGTGTGTATTGCAACAACGATGCAATGTATCTAAATCTGGCACATATTCTCTACAAGTTACCTTTCAAATTATGTTGTGATTACCAATCACAGAAAAAGTTATCGCTACAGGATAGAGATGGTACAAGTTATATTGGATATTTGGAATAGTTAGAAAGATGGTTCACACCATCCAACTCCTCAAACAATACAGTTAAAGAACCTAATACCAAGCCTGTCAGTACGGGAACAATGCCTCTACCACATATAATATAATATGTGTGTGCATGAGTTTTAGATGCTATAATACAGATACGTATCAGATTAAATGCAAGTGTAACTTTCGTCTAAACTACTGTTATCCAAATGTGTGACAGTTGGGGTTACGAAAGAGGCAATCTTTTGCGGAATGAGATAGCCAGTGTATTGATAAAGTTGAACCGATGAAGTGGTGAGGCTCTAGGTTGATTTAAATAACGCCACAACCACCGATAACTACCTTACAAGTTACTTAGATATTGGGCATGGGTAGGTGATATAAAGCATGGTGTAGTAAATTATGAACAATCAGGCCAGCAAGAACACTTGAATCTCAATCAGAATTCAGAACCCTAAGGTAAATTTTAAAAAGACGTGAGGAGAAAGAAGAAAAGCATATGTAGCAAGCCCATTATGAGAACCTGAGAATACTTAGTTCAATGACAGCACATATACCTTGTACTTTCCTGATTTTAAGCAGCCCACTCGGTAATCTGAATAGCTGTTGGTCCAATGGAAATTAAAGACAAAAACCAGATCTCCCCTTTCAAAGACAATTACTCGATCACTTTCATCCTTGCGCGATATATATTGATGTTCAGAAGTCATGAACTGCATCAACAATCAATCAATGAATTAATTTTCATTAAAAAGGGTAACCATTCGTAGCATATATCTGAAAGTAACTTGTTGGGAAGAAAAACTTACACCATAGGTTTCCTCTAGATGATGCATTGCCCGATCAAATTCTTGCAGTCCGTGGTATCTTAAATATTCTGCATCCGCCTGAATGTGCATAACCAAACAAGTTACAAAAAGTACACAGCATATCATTACTGGAAATTTAAGATGCGGAGGCTATTCATAAACACAATTAGCCTATAAGATGGCAGCCAAACAAAAATGAAGCTCATGATAGGCATGCTCTTTTAACTCTGTAAATAATAACTGACACTATCAATGCAAATATAAGCCATGGAAGGAGCTTACCAGATCAAATCTTCGCCGACATTTATCAAAACTGAAATTGTTCCCTGGGATTACTTCACCAGTAGGAAGCTTCTGTTCAGCTCTTGGGAAATCAATCCACTCTGAATAAAAGAGTAACAAAGGAATTATAAATTATAACCTCGTATTCATGAAAACTAAAACAAATAGAAAGTTCATCTCAATCATGATAAATAATAACAAAAGTCCACATTTGTTGATGGTGGCCAACCCATCCTTACCAGGATGTCCAAATTCATTTCCCATGAAATTCAAATATCCTTCTCCACCTAATCCCATGGTAATGAGCCTAATCATTTTGTGCAATGCGATTCCACGGTCTATTACTGGTGTTGAAGGTTTGTCCACAGCCATAAAGTCATACATATCCTGAGAAATGGCACAATGATGTAAGAATATTGTTGCTATAGTTAACTTCAAAATTTGCTGGCTGTGGAAATGCAGAGTACCAGCAATAAGCATATTGGGTAGACAATAGAACATGAATTTAGCACAATCTCCAGTCTCCAATACACATACCCGCCAAATAAGTTTAAATGCAATCTTCTCAGAATTCTTTTTACTAAGACAATTCTAGCCATGTGAAACATATGAATAGATCTAACACTATGTATAAGATCTTAAAGACAAAATCTATCAAGATGGCAAAATAGAACTATTATGTTTTTGCTTAGGTGCATGCATCAAAGAGGTCTTGTACATAAAACCACATCTGCTTTTCTTTTTAAAGCAAACCCAATTGAATTTAAAAAAAGTGACGAATGCTCCATCAATTATGGGTCTAGGGACAGTCATTTTTGTATTCACTAGAAAACAAATATATTTAATCAATTTCCATTCATCCATTCCACTACAAAGTCCAAACAACAACAAAACGGCAGGAAAAGGGGGGAGGCAATTAGAAAGGTGTTTACTTTTGTAATTAGTTAACAAACGCTATAATCTCAGGCTTAGTCAAGAAAAAGAAAAAGGGAAGAGTGATTTCCTAAAACTACCTGAGTTTGACCACACATTCCCTTCAATGGCTACATACACTAACTCCCTTGCACAGTTTCACAAGATCACAAATTAGCATCAATCAAGCTCATGAATAGTTGACTAAAGGGTTCATGCTGTCACTTGGATTCCACCCCTGGACTCCCTCCCGGCCCAGCTCATAAAGACAAGATTTACTTAAGTGTAACACTTCATTGTCTAACAGAAAATTACACGCAAAAACATCTAGGTTGTCTGTTGGTTGATGTACCATGACTAGAAAGTAATGGCGATATCACTTTCTATATAAACTAGTTAGTCTTAGGCTATTATTGCATACATCTGTCAGAATTGTGTATATAACTCTAATTATAAAACATAGCATAATGCTCTTTAATTATGTATGTCCTTAAAAGTTAGTATTATTCACAAAAACAGTAGGATTAGGAAAGTTCTTAACCTTGTCCATCAACCAGAATGCTATTGTCTTGTCACCGACTAGAGCTTGATCGTGGCTTTCAGCATAAGAAACACACTTTTCAAGCCACCTTCTATTGGTAAGAGTGTGCACAATATCACCCATCTGCCAATATTCATCTGGTTTCCTACACAGTAAAAATATAAGGCAAACACGGTCTTTTATAAACACATACTGATGTCATCACTTCCAGAACTAGTAACAAAGTATTCATCAATATATATCATATCCTTTCTTCAAGTGCGACAGCGAGTACATTTTTATCATGGATACTTATCTTGCATGGACACGGATACAGAAGTTTTTATAAAATCAAAGACGAGGCACGTAAAGAATACGCTCAATAATAATAGTAATAATATATTTGTTATTAGTGAATATAATTCATAAAAAGTTATGCATAGTAAACATAGATGAAGACGTCATTAAAAATTTAGAATAAAAAACAAAGAATGTATAAAGATGGTTGCCATTTGTCATT
>JAYMTF010006465.1:0-10235 GCA_036897485.1 Pelargonium nanum
TCAACGCCACCGCTGCTCACGCCAACATGGTGACACCTCAAATTCCTAACCCTCCTGGAGGGGGAGGAATAGTCATACCGCAAGGTGCTGAAGGTCATCATGCTACTCTTGCAGTTGGTCACCAACCTAATGTTGACGGGTTGAGGACTAGGAGAGAGACGACGAACAAAAACAATAATCAACCCAAAGGATCTATGTTCAACTGGCTGAGTGAAGGTGGGAGACCTAGAAATATGGACCTCCGCAATAAGCTTCCTCTGAGAAGAGGAGGAAACCTGGAAGAGGGTCATGAGGAGTCCAGGGAAAGAGGTCAGTCACGGAACCTGTCGTGCTCTCGAACCCACCAAACCATCGAGGACTCAATCCAGAGCACAAACAAAAGGACCAGGAGTCTGAACTAGCCCACAAGGCTATGAGAAGAGAGCCCTTGGTCATCTTCGCGAGCATCCTCAACAGTCTCGTCGAGAGGGTCTTCATTGATAATGGAAGCCAGGTCAACATACTCTATTGGAATGTCTTCACCCAGCTGATGTTCAAGGAGTGCTCACATCATGAGTTCAAGGGGGTCTTGATGGGCTTCAATGATGTTGTGACTAGCGTCAAGGGTGTGCTCACCTTGCCTGTCACCCTATGGGAAGGAGCCAAAGAGAAAACTCGCAATTGTGAGTTTATGGTTATAGACATAGCCTCGGACCACAACGCCATTTTTGGCCGCCCACTCATAGATGAATTTGAGATGGTTCCTTCGGGTCTTCACCAAAGGGTTAAATTTCTAACCAAGTATGAAATTGTTGTGTTGCTAGCTAGCCCAAGGAATGTGTGGGAGTACCTTGTCAAGCATGGGCAAGGCAAGGATAAGGTGGAGCACATCTACCCCTCCATTGATCTCAAGGCTTCTATGCTTGGCAATGCTAAGGCTCGCAAGCCTCCCACCACCAAAGAAGTGTCCATTGCTCTCCGTGACCAAGCCAAAGAGCCTAACCTCCGACAACACCCATATGACAAGAGGGGTTTAGGCTATGAGACCAAAGAAAAGGGCAAGAATGTAGAGGCAAGCCTTCCACCCGCCAAAAAGACCAAGTCCACCTCTGCAGGACCTCATTCCTAAGGCGAGGCAAAGAAGACCTTGAGCCAAGGCTCACACTCCTTGGTCTCTCAGAGCAAGAGTGTAGGGGGCAGAGTCAATCTCTCCTCCAACTAAAGCAAGGCTCCACCTCTCCTCCATCCAGGGTACTTCATCAAACCCTCTCACCCTCTCAGTTCTCAAGGTCCACCTGAAGAACATCTTGAGATTGAGGGCCCTCAAGCAATCATTGGGGCTAAAGGGGATGACCCTGAGGAGGATGAGGAGGCGGAAATGGAAGTAGCAGCAACAGAAGAAGAAGAAGAAGAAGAAGAAGAAGAAGAAGAAGAAGAAGAAGATGGTGAAGAGGAGTAAGTCCGCAATTACAAAATTAATGTGGCACTTAAAGATTTTGACCTGAGGGTCCAAGAGGTTAGGCCTGAGGCAGGCATTAATTGAATCTGAAGAGCTCATTCTTAATGAGCAAGAGCCTGACAAGGTCACCAACCTGGGGAAGAACCTGTCTCCCAAAGACAAGGAAGAACTCATTGTGCTCGTAAGAGCCAATATAGATGTGTTTGCTTGGGTCCCTGCAGACATGCTAGAAATTGACCCTCCATCGCAGAACACAGGCTGGATATCATCTTAGGGTCCATTCCAGTCAAACAGAGGCGAAGGAATTTCTCTCGCTAGAAGGAGGAGACAATCAAAGAAGAAGTGAACAAGCTGCTCTCTGCAGGATTCATTCGTGAGCTCAAATACCCTGAGTGGCTCGCGAATGTTTTGATGGTGCCCAAGGCTTCTAGCAAGTGGCGAATCTGTGTTGATTTCACCAACCTTAAGAAGGCATGTCCCAAGGACGAATACCATCTGTCAAACCTAGGAAAACTTATAGACTCCACGGCGGGGTTTTGATTTTTATCCTTTCTAGATGCTTTTAGTGGCTACCATCAAATCAAAATGTACCCTGGAGACCAGGAGAAAACTTCATTTATAGCAAGTGACTCAATTTACTTTTATATTGTCAGGCCATTCAACCTAAAAAATGTTTGAGCAACTTACCAACGGATGGTCAACAAGGTCTTCGCCTCTCAAATAGGGCGGAACCTTGAGGTGTATCTTTATGACATGATTGTCAAAACACCTAAGACTGGGTCTCACCTAGTCGACCTCTAAGAAACCTTTGCCACGCTAAGGCACTTCAACATGAAACTCAATCCTGCAAAGTGCTCCTTATGGGTGAGCGCCAGGAAGTTTCTTGGAGTCAAAGTCAATGAGAGAGGCATCAAAGCCAATCCGGATAAGATCCAAGCTCTCCTCACTATGGGCGAACCCAAGTGCCTTAAGCAAGTCCAACAACTTGTAGGCCGCATCGCTGCCTTGAGTCGCTTCATCTCATGCGCTGCTGAGAAAGCACTCCCCTTCTTCAAGCTCTTGAAAAAGATAAGTGACAAATTTGAGTGGACCCCGGAGTGTAATAAGGTATTCTAGGAGCTCAAAGAATGTTTAGCTCAACTCCCTAAATTGGTTATACCAGAGCAAGGGGATGAGCTACAACTCTACATCTCAGCCTCCGACCGCGTCGTCTCGGCCATGTTGTTTAAGGAGGAAGGGAAGGTTCAAAAGCCTATCTACTACATCTCTCATGTGCTCGGGCCATCTGAGATAAATTACACAAAGATAGAGAAATTAGCCTTCGCCCTGTTCTAGGCCAGCGTGAAGCTGCGCCCTTACTTTTTGGATGGAGACTTCGGTGGGCGCCTTACAAAATGGGCAGTGAAGCTATTCTCATACGACCTCCGGTTTCAACCCCGGACGGCCATCAAGGCAAAAGCTCTCGCAGACTCCATTGCAGAGTGTGACTTCACTGAACTTATTGGGGATGACACACACCTCACTGGGGTCCCCCTAGAAAGCCAATGGGCCTCTTGCACCCGCAAAGTAGAGGAAGAGGCATGAAGGTGAAATCGAGCTGCAAATGCGTGAGGCCTTGCCTAAAAACCTCTGGATCCTATGTGTTGATGGCTCTTCCAACAAGAGGCGAGGTGAGGCTGGAATCATGCTCATATCCCCTGAAGGGCATAAGGAGACTTGGGTTATAAGACTAGAGTTCAAAGTCACAAACAACCAAGCTGAGTATGAGGCTCTCTTGGCAGACATAGAGATGGCATGCTCCATGGGCATCAAGACCCTTGAAATAAGATGTGATTCAAACCTTGTTGTGAACCAAATCAGGGGGAGTATGGGGTATATGACTCCATCCTACAAAAATACTGGGAACTTGTTGCTTCATTGACTGAAAATTTTGACTACTGTCATATTCGGTAAGACCCACGTGAAGACAATATGGAGGCAGATTTTCTTTCAAAAATTGCCTCACAAGACTATGATGATGTACCTGCGGGCATGCATGTACAAATCCAGTCAACACCAGTCGTTGAGATTCTAATCCAAATCAAGGCCATACAAGAGGGAACTAGGTGCTAGATTAATGATGTGCTTGACTACTTGGTAGACAAAAAGCTCCCTGAAGACTCAGCTGAAGCTAATGCCTTAGTCAAGCGCTCAGCACACTACGCGGTGAGTGAAAAGGGTAACTTGTATAGAATATCATTCTATAATCCCTTCCTCTGTTGCCTCTACCCTGATGAGGCTGCCAAGGTCTTGGAAGAGGTCCACGCAGTGTCATGTGGCCATCACCCTGGAGCAAAGAGCCTGGCTGAGAAAATCTTGCGCAAAGGTTATTATTGGCTTTCCATCAGAATGGACTCGGACCGCTATGTACACAGGTGCATTGATTGTCAACTTCACGCGGACATCCTGCGATCCCCTGCTCAAGAGCAATCTTCAGTGCTAATCACATGGCCCTTCACCATGTGGGGAGATGACAACATTGGACCCTTCCCTGCATCAAGCAGATTGAAGTTCATAGTCGTGGCGGTTGACTACTTCACCAAGTGGGTTGAGGTGAGGTCGTTAGACAACATCACCCAAGAGTGTGTAATGGACTTCGTGCGCGAAGACATATTCGCCCGCTACGGACTTCCCCAAGCCATTGTCTCTGACCATGGAACCCCACAGATATGTGTGAGGAGTTCCATGTCAAGCATTGGAAGTCTTTCGTCTCACGCCCCCAAGGCAATGGGCAGGCGAAAGCAGCCAAACAAAATTATCATTAAGGGCTTGAAAAAGACAGTAAAGAAGCACCATAACCAATGGTACTACAAGCTTCATCTTGTCTTGTGGTCACTCAGGACCACTCTTAAAGCAGCCACCGGTGAGACCCCCTTCCAACTGGTGTATGGGTAAGAGGTTGTCCTACCTGTGGAACTTATTATGCCTACAGTAGTCACCGAGTGCTTTGATAAAGAGGGCAACATCCGCTCTTGCCTTGATGACCTTGACTTCGTTGAAGAGGTTAGAATGAAGGATGCCTTGGTATTAGCTGCGCGCAAACAAGCCACCAAGCGCATCCATGACTCCAAGGTCCACCCCCGAGAGTTTAAAGTAGGGGACTGGGTCTTTCGAAAATATCAAACCACTAGAGAGTGCCCTAAGGGTGTAAAACTTGCTCCAAACTGGGGAGGCCCCTTTCGAATCATCAAGGTGGTCCGCTCAAGAACATATCGCTTGGATGACCAAGAGGGATACGAGCTTCCTAGCCCTTGGCATGCTGACAACCTCAAGAAGTTCTACCATTGAGAAAGCATAGTGAAAATGTAGTCCAAAAAGGACAAGACAACAAACTTTGTAAAATTTCTACAAGTAATGAAAGAAGTGATGTTGTCAAACTCTTGTATAAAAAAAGGAGACTCATCTCCCAACAATAACGAACGGACCTCTAACGGGTCCTAATGCATGCAGTACAACTCATGTCAAACATCACGTGCAGCACAACTCACGCCGAACAACTTACCAAGGGATACCCCCCAGGCTAAGTGCTTGTCCTCGAGAGGGACAACGCAACAACAAGGTGTGCAGCCTCGCCTCACACCATTATACTTACTAGGGGACACGCCCCATGCTAAGTGCTTGTCCTCGAAAGGGACAACGCGGTAATCGAATATGCAGCCATGCCTCACATTCCAACAAGGTTACACGGGGACACGCCCCACGCTAAGCACTTGTCCTCAAAAGAGACAAGACTCTCATATGAACCTAGCTTCCTATGCGGATTATGTTTGCATGCATCCTCGCCTCATGACAAACAAGTTCACAAGGGGACACGCCCCAAGTCGAATGCTTACCCTCGAAAGGGGTAATGCATCAAGCTTCCATGCAGCCTTGCCTCATGCCAAGCATGTTTACAAGGGGACACGCCCCATGTCAAACAATGTTCCTCCAACAAGTCCAAATGTGTGCAGCGTCGCCTCACACTCAACTTACCAAGGAACACGCCCCAGGTTAAGTGCTTATCCTTGAAAGGGATAACGCGTCAATTATGTGTGTAACCTCGTCTCACACTCAACTCACCATGGGACACGCCCTAGGTTAAGTGCTTACCCTCGAAAGGGGTAATGCATCAACAAAGTGTGCTGCCTCGCCTCACATCCTACAAAGTGTGCAGTCTAGCCTCACACCCTACAAAGTGTGTAGCCTAGCCTCATACCTACAAAGTGTGCAACCTAGCCTCAGACCCTATAAAGTGTGCAGCCTAGCCTCACACCCTACGTGTGTGCAGCCTAGTCTCACACCCTACGTGTGTGCAGCCTATCCTCGCAACTTACAAACTTGCAAGGGGACACGCCCCACATTTAGTACTTGTCTACAGACAATGCAAGCCTCCCATGTGAGAAACCACCTCACAAAGTGCTATCTATGGAGGTCATGGCAATCCATTCATGGATAAGCCTCACTACACAAGGGGGAAAGGCAACACACCTCACCCCCAATCACCCTTCAAAAGGTGGACGTCCCACGTGACTCTACCCAAGGAAGTACAAACATTTCTTGAAAAATTATGCAAGACATGGAAATAAACATTTAAGCATACCTTCGAATATACACACAAGACCAAGGTGGATAAAGCAAAGAGTTCATGCATACTCAAATATCCATCAAGTCACATCAAGGTTACCCGAAACTGGGGTCATATACAAAAACATAAGTCAAAACCAGTAAGTAAATGATGATGTCCTACAAGCTCCTACTCAGGCAGCTCAGGAAGCACAAACTCGTCAGGGATCTCAGCAGGCTCCACCTGCTCCATGGGCGCCCTCGGCCCCGAAGCATTATGGCGAATGCTATCAGGAAGTGGTACCCCAATAAGGCGATCACAAGCGATGAGCCACTGCTCCTTAAGGTCACAACGTGCCTCGGCCTCTCGAATTTGAGCATCCGAAATATATAGATAATTGGAGCGTAACCTGAACATCCCCTCGAAGGTCCTCATAGCATCAAGCTTGGGCGTCACCCATGGAGTCAACCATCCATACCCTCTCTTGTCATACTCCCTGGACTCCAGATACTCCTCCATGGAGAAAGGGAACCAATAGTGGAAGCGCCTCAACCTAGGCTCACAAGTATGAGCCATGATCCACTTCTTCAAAGTAGTTGGAGGGATCTCATCGCCAGCTGCAATGCGAAGTATCTCGTTTCTCCCTTGAGAACGACCCATGCGAAGCTTGTCGCCCAACTTAGAAGCATACTCTGGGCTCTTCAGGAAGCGATCAATCATTGCCTTGGAATCTTCGACTGGAGCAGTAGACTTGCATTTCCTATGGCGAGCCTTGAGGTCCAAAAGCTCCTTCTTGACCTGAAAAAAAAAGACATGGAAAATTCGTCAAGCAAGTATGAGAAGATGAACCAACCAAAGGAAGCAAAGATAGAAGAAATTCAACAAAAAACACAAACTTGAATATTTATGGAAGGAAAAGCTTGGGTATCCCGAAACCGGAAGCCCATAAAATACAAAGGGAACTAACCGCCTTGTAGGATGTGCGAAGAGACCTATGTGCCCTCTTCAAATTTCTCAGTGAAGCAGAGGCCACCTTGGCACTCGCAGTCTCCTCCACTAAGGATGACTCCAAAGCTGGCAACCCTTTCCTCAGAGGTCTTCAACAAGGCATCAAAAGCCTCTCTAGCCTCTCGAAAAGTCTTCATCTCTTGCTCCAAGGCCTCACACCTAGCCTTGAAGGCAAGACGCTCCCTCACAATAGCCTCCAAGCACGCCGTATGCGCCTTGGTAGTAGATACCTACTTCAGCTGGAACCCCTCCTTCAAGGATGCCACCGCATCAGCGTCAGCTTCTTCAAGGAGGCTACCTCATCAGCATGAGCCCCTTTAAGGAGGCTATCTCATCAACGTTAGCCTCCTTCAACAGGGTGATATCATTCTCATGAGCCTTCACTAAGGCTGCACTCTCCCTTGTGTGGGCCTCTTTCAAGGAGACAACCTCACTATCATGTGCCTCCTTCAGAGAGGCCGTCACGTCCTCATGGGCCTTCACTAACTCTGCTAACTTTGTGGACATGTCTTATTGGAAGTTGAGCTCCGAGTCAAGCACCCTCCTAGCACGCTCAATCTACAACGAAGGAGAAGTATTAACATATATAAAGAGGAAGCATGCAGTGGTCTATGGAAAGTGATAAGCAAAGGAAAAACATAACAAAATAAATGTACCTTGCAAATTTTTTTATCAAGCTCTACCAATGGGTAGAAAGACCGAGAAGCAGAGCCATCCTCATCACTTTCCAACGACTCAGGGTCCGGAAACTCCTCAGCCACCTTAGCAAAGTCAACCTCGTCATCTCCAGGAGAAGTCACGCCAACTCCACGATAGGATCAGACGAGATGGCGAGCTGGCTCAATACCTAGGGTCGTGTCCAAGGGAAGCTCAATAATCACTGGAACCAAAGTCATGAGGGCCTTGCCCCCTTCAGAATGCTCGCCTCCAATATTGACAAATGTGGAGAAAGACTCGGAAGCCCTACTAGGTGATAACCTCTTAGCCAGAGGCTCATCCTTGTGCAAGACCACTACCCCATCCTCGATGCCAGGGGTCCAGATCCTCTTGCCCCCTACGAGCTCAGCAAAGCCATGTCGGGGCCGGCCTGAAACCTCGGTCATAGTCAATGGAAACGTCACCACTGGAACCTCCCCAAAAGATGGAGCACCAGGAAGTGGTGTCACACTCTCTACATCAATAAAAGGAGATCCCTCAGCAGGAGGCACCACTGCAGGTGGGATCACTTGCTCATCTGAGATCACCTGAGTAGCTGGAATCACCTGCTCATCTGAGACCACCTGAGTAGCTGGAGTCACCTGCTCAACTCTTGGAGCGTTCTTATTTAATGAAGAACTCTCAACAAGACCAACCAAGGGAATAAAGTGAACATTGTCCCTAAGACTCTCACACCGCCTAGCAAAGCAGTAAAGGTCATGAACCTCCCTCCCAGAGTAAGACCATCCAGAGAGTCCTACAAGGATATGAGAATATGGTTCAAAATTACAAGGGAGAATGAAATAGAACAAGTATGGAAATAACAAGTGTAATAAAGCATGATAAGAAATTAACAAGATCAAGATGAAGAGTCACCTCTAAAAGCAGCCTCACTATCCGTCAGAGGACATGAACAAGGCTGAAGAAGACACTCATCCTCAAAGATAGGGTCGACAAGACCACCATGAATGCGCCAGGAGAAGTTCCGCCTACAAGGCTCCAAATAGACCAGAGGAACAATACCAGGAACCTGCCTCCTGCGAGCATCCGAAAAATACTGAACGTCTCTCCTCAAGAGGTATCCCATATCATATATCTTCCATCCCTCGAGGCCCTGCTCCAAACAAACCCTAGATGCTTCATAATAAGGACTCAAGGCACCATTGAATGTGGTAGAGAACACCCTTGGAGCCCTGGGGATACAAGGGTAACCAAAAACCCTCCTTGAGGTCACAAAAAACCTTCTAACAGTCCAGAGGTTAAAATGATCAGAATGAAAGTAAAAAATCTTGACTACCCCATGACGAACAGAAGCAAGATAATCCTTCATCCTCTGACTAGAAGACCTACAGTACTATACTCAAAATAAATGTGCAGTAGGATCACGCCCTCTAAGGCGGCACAAGACAACAAAAGCGACCGCTCGCTTAATCATGCCAGCATATGCATCACGTGGGGTGATACAATTCTCCATAAACAACTCCTCTAAGAAAGAGTCAAGTGGAAGGGTAATGCCGGCAGCAAACTGAGAACAGTAAGATGTCTCCTCCTCATGGCGTGCAACATCATCAGAACTAAGAGGAAGGCGAGGGCGAAACTCACCTCGATTGATAACTTATGCTTCCCAATGCCCATCCAGCCCCTCCTGATTGAGAGCCCCCTTCGAGCTCACAACTGGGGCCCCAAGAGGTTGGGAAGCTCAACAGACGAATCAAATGAGGGGCTAAAACTTGAGTAGGCTCAACCTCCATGGAAGACTTGACTGGAGGTTCTAAATCCATGGGCATGAGACACTCAAAGTCACCATCAACCACGCTCTCCATAACCAAAGAGCCTACAAAATCAAGAGTGCACAAATGAAGACCAAGCTTACAAACACCTCAAAACAACAAAGAAGGCATGACAAATATCCAGAGCATGCTAAAGGGGTCAATCGGACCTACCCAAGGACCATTAAACAATCAAAAATTGACTAAAACTTCACTCCCAGCAGTCAATTGACGCGACAATTCGTACAAATGCCGCGACAAATTAGGCGTGAATAGTAAAATGTCGTGGCAATGGACCATGAACAGTGACGATTTTTCCTAAATTTTTGTGAAATTTCAAGCTTTCAATTGATGGTTTGAGGGAGGAATCATTACATGGTAGCCACAAAACTTTGAGGGAAGCTCCTTGGGGATGAAAGAAGTCCAAAACAAGCTCCAAAGCTCCCAACCCACTCACTCCAAGTGATGGATTTTCAAGCTCCAAGCTTCGATGGAGTTCACAAATATGAAGAATATGGGCTCAAAATGAAGTCCTCTATGCAACAATAAAGAGGCCTACTCCTCTAAACCACTCTTGCCCAAAAATTTGAAGTTCAAAATCTAAAGACTCCAAAATGGAGAAATTAAGTTTTGGAGAAGGGCTCAAATTTTAGCTAAAAGAGGCTAAGTGTGGGAGAGAGAGGGTGATAACTCATATTTTATACTAGTTATCCGACCCTAAATCATGACTAAACTTGCATTG
>JAYMTF010006466.1:0-10234 GCA_036897485.1 Pelargonium nanum
TGGCCACGTGTCACTTTTCTACTGGCTTTGAGACTTATGATTTTTCGGGTAGCATCACCTATCATCAATGGGATTTAAGAAAAAATTCATAATGTGGATTTTGTTTTGCCTACGCTCCCATGAATCTGTGATAATCAACGGTTCCCCATCCAAGGAATTTATGGTCAGTCGGGGCATAAAACAGGTATGCCCTTTGTCTCTATTTCTTTTCAGTATCGCCGGAGGATCCTTCCATCTTCTACTCTGTAGAGCGCTGAAACTAAGAAAATTTAGAGGCATCGCCATTAGGGACGTCCTGATCTCACACCTACTGTTTGCAGACGATATAATTTAATTTGTCGATGCAGCAAATCCGCACACCAAGCTCCCTAACAAAAAAAGGACACTCTTCCTTTTCGAGTTGGCATTAGGTTTAAGAAAAAACTTCAATAAATCGACACTTATTCCTCTACATTTCGTAGATGATACGATTCAATTTGTCGATGCAGCAAATTCGAACACCAAGCTACCTAAGATCAAGAGGACACTCTTCCTTTTCGAGTTGGCATCATGTTTAAGAATCAACTTCAATAAATCAACAGTTATTCCTCTGCATGTCGTCCTAGATATAGACATGGCTGCTTTACTAGGTTGCAAAATTGGCAGTTTCCCATCAAATACCTTGTGTTCCCTCTTGGGGCCAACCCTAATCGAATTGGCACTTAGGAACCCATTATAAAAAAAATTCTGTCTCGCATGGATATATGGCAAAGCAAGTATGTTTCTTCAGGAGGACGTGTTACTCTCATCAAGGCATCATTGTCTTCACTGCCTCTATACTACCTGTCCATCTTCAAAGCTCCCAAGTCTACGATTAATACCGTGGAGGCTATAAAGAGACGTTTCCTCTTGGGTGTATCCAATTCGATCAAGAAATTGCATAATGTTAATTAGAAAGCAGTAACAACAAGCAGATATATGGGTGGCCTTGGAATTAGACAACTCTCAATTGTTAATGTGTGTCTTCCTGCCAAAAGGTGGTGGCACTGTGCATCAAGCCAAACTCACTGTGAAAGAGACTAATCTGCAACATATACGGTTGGGACTCTTCGGATTGAGCATGGAGCATTTGGTCATAAAAAAACACTTCACCAGTTCTAAGAGACATCATTAATATTAAGAACTCCGAGACCATTCAAAACCTAATCAGTCGACAAAATTTTAGTTGGACTCTCGGCAATGGCAGACTCAGCGGATTTTGGCTCGACTTTCGGATCTCGGACTGGCCTCTTGCAGGCATATACCCGAGACTCTACACTCTATGAAAAGACAATGGCAAGAAAGTAAGTTTCTTCCACAACCCTAGCCACTCGCCTCCTTCGACTCCGTGTTGCAGGTTGGCGTGTCTGTGGCAAGTATACCGGAATCGTGCAAGCAGTGTAGACTTGTGAAATTTCGAGTTATCTTATCCCCGGAAAACAATGGTGGTTTGCTAGTTTTAGCTTAATTTATTTTTTACTCGGCGTAACTCTTTGTTTTGCATTTAATTTTTTACTCGGCTTTTGCTCCCTTTCGTGCCCCGAATATCCTCGTAATGACTTGAAAATTATCATAACATTAAAACAAGAATTGTAGGATACAAATTAGCTCAAATTAGAATAAAAATCATAAATTTACACAAAAGTCAATTTGTCATCTACTTAAGCTCAAAAACACGAAAGTAAGGCAATCACACTCAAATTGGAAAAATTGAGGGTGGAACACGAGGATATGAGGACTCACATAACATGATATAGGTTTCAATAACTAGTACAAAATACTAATTATCAAACCCCCCAAACTTAAGCTCGAGCATGTCCTCATGCGAAGAAGATAAAAAGGAAAAAAGAATCCTAAATTATGCTACGGTACGTTACATTCAACTACCCTATATGCAATACTAAATAACTAAGTTTTTTGTTTACTCTCCATAGGTTGAGTAAGCCTCTCTTCTCCACTAACCTAGAGGTCCTTAGCTATCGGGATCAATAGGACTTTCTCTAGGTTGTAGCGTTAGGCTAGGGTGAAGGTGTGGTAAGGATATTTCACGAAGCTTATAACCTACACCTATAATGAACTCGACATTTGTCTTGCTCACATCGCACAACCCAAATTATATTATCATTCTCCTTTACATTTGACACTTGACCTCTACTCCGATTTACTTAAACATGAGAGAGATT
Source organism: Pelargonium nanum (assembly GCA_036897485.1). Taxonomy (NCBI): domain Eukaryota; kingdom Viridiplantae; phylum Streptophyta; class Magnoliopsida; order Geraniales; family Geraniaceae; genus Pelargonium; species Pelargonium nanum. The sequence continues at coordinate 2,202 of JAYMTF010006466.1, forward strand.
TGTGATCACTTCTCTATTTTTTTTTCTTTTGTTGGACTCTTTGCATATTTTCATGCATATTTTCTTTTGTTTTTGTCCAAACTATTCTTTTTTCTTTTTTTTTCCATCACAAGTGTCCCTCCATACTTATATCACACTATCAGAGTAGAAAACCAAAGCAATCACATAAATCACCCATTCCCAATCCATCCCAATGGTTCTATACTAACCCCACTCTAAGTGAAATTCATCTTCGCAAGGGTTTGAGGCTATAGAATAAAAGGGCACTTAGGATTGTAATAAAAGGTTAATGAAGAAAAGACTAAGGCTCAAAGAGGGGTAACTGGGGTTAAACATGCAAGGGTAAGAGCATATGGCCTTAGCAGTACAAAGACGGCCTAAATCACATCCTCCTATCTAAGCCCTCTACTTATTTCGCCTCAACGATCAAACTACTAAGTTCTAGAGATATACACTTTCTAAGCTTACCCTAAACATGTTGCTACCTCAAAGTTGAAAAGGTCCTAAACCCAAGGATTGAGCATTCAAACCAACAAACAAAAAATCTATAACAGAGAAACTCAAATCCATGAAGTCCTAGATTTATTCCAATACATGCAATCATCAATAAACCACAACAAATTATCGGGAAAAGCATAAATATAACAAACATAATCCAGCTTTCATAGCACAATTTCAGCATGCCTAATAATATTAATGACTACCCAACTGAAAGGGAAACATGCAATGCAAGTGAGTTTTTCAAAAAGGGTGAAAATTTTGAAAAATAAAAAATAAAGAAAAGCATGCAATGCAATGTAATGTCCCCCAAAAACTCATAGCCAATCATTTTCCTCAATGATTAAACTTCAAGTTTCATACAATCCTAAATAAATGACATGAAAATTAACAATGCAAACTAAAAACTGAAAAATAAAATACTACTATACAAAACATGTGGGAGAGTGGAAGCACTCATCCCGACACTTCACTGCTGCTCTCCTCGTCACTCAACTCCACACGGGGCCTTTTGCCCTTTCCTTTATAGGTTGAAGTGCTTTTTTCCCTTCGGGTATGTGTTTCCCAGAACCGTATATCTCCTGGTCGCCTCGAGTTGTGCTGTTTGGACAATTCTGCCACTTTGGCCTCCAAACGCCTAATGGCCTGCAGAACTTCTTGGAGCTGAACCTCCTTGCTCCTCGAAGTAGATCCCTTGTCTTCTTCTCTCCTCTTCTTTTCCAACCTCTTTTCTTTATCAGCTCTCTTCTTCTCACTCATCTTCTTGCTCTTCTCTACTTGACCTGCCCCCTCTAGCACAATCCCTAAGCCCATGCCTACTATGTTGATCCTTCAGCGCGTTATTGCCACCGTACCCTGGATCGGCTCCTCCCACTCACATTTGTGATTCATTGAGAGCGGGATACCACAACCTATCAGACTTGGTTTCCCGCCGCATACCTGCAAGCACTTCTACCCAAGTGCACTTTGCGATTCATTGAAATACATATTAGATTAAACAACCGATTACCGGATATTTCAGACATGTTCCCGCTCGCAAAAAAGCTGGGTATTCACAACCATCACTCATACCTTAGGCTCAAAGCAGAGGTCAATCTTCTTGACTCGTGGCACTCCGTTATCATTAAGGGACACCCTGTCAGTGGGCTCACAGAGCACCCCGTTCAACTCCTTCAAGTTCCACTCCCCCGCATTGCGAAGAGCATAGAACGGGCAGGTGGTTGGGTCAATAATTGGTCCCCCAAGTGCTATATTAATGATCGTGGCTTTAACACCAATTGTCAAGCCCCGCACCATCACTCAGACGGGAGGACACTGGCTCAGATTGTGTAGAAAGTTTGAATAGAACTCCTGTGTCACCCCAATGGATCTTTGCCTCTCGGGGTTCATGGAAAAAGTTTGCCACCCCAAGGCATTGGCCCGAGACACAAACATCGCGACCGTCCCCTCTCTCCACAAGAAGCTCCTCTCCGGTATGGGTTTTATGTCACAGGCGATAAGCTTCTCATGGTGCTTGAAAGCATACTTCGACATAAAGACATGTGGACTATACACCGACATTTTCCCTGGGACAACATTTGCCTCGTGATCCTCGGGTTCATCATCACCCTCAGTATCCACTTGCCTCTCGAGATCATCATGAAAGGTAACTCCTTAAGGGTGATTCCCTCTAAGACCCTCCTCTCATGACGAGACCTTTGTCGGGTCTTCCTCCAAGGAAGACACCAGGTTGTCACCCTCTCCCTCTGAAGCGGAAGATGATGACAACGGGATAAGGTCATTGGAAGAGTTGGAGAATCTAGACCTCCAACTCTGAGTCACACATCTTGCCATGTCGGAATACAATGGGGATCGATCAAAACAAGGTATGAACAATGATTAACAATAATCACTAAATAATCAACCAAACAAACAACAACCAATAACCAAATACCTCTTAATCAACAAAGTAAAGAGAGTAGAAGGAATGAAATCACCTGATAGGAGAGGAGGGAGAACCTTCAAAAGAGCTTCAATAGAGGTCTTCAATGGTGGACAAGAACTAACTTAGAGAACAAGCTTAAATGTTGTGGAAGAGGAAAAGAGTTTTGAGGCTAGAGAGTTTGAGTGGATGCTCTAATTTCAAGAACCTATATAATATAGGTTAGGAGTAAAGAGTTTCCACTTTAATTACTCATAATACCCCCCAAAAAATTAATCAAAAAGTGAAGCCGAATAATGTCTGGGCGCGGCGTCGCGGTGTCGCTGGTCTGTGTCGCGGCAAAACATTAATTTATGTCCGAAATGCCGCAGCGTAACTCTCTGTTGAATGCCCAAATTTAATTCCCAATTTTTCGATGGTGTCACGACATTCTTTGTCTGTGCTGCGGCCTTGCCTTCTTTCCTTTTTTTGGCACTTCTTCTCGAGCATCCGAAATCAACATCTCGAACCGAAAAATCTGGGTTTCCTCCTAGTCAGCGTATTTGTTTAACGTCGTTTTCCCGACTTAATGGACCAAAAACATCCTTCAACAAGGATCCTCAGCAACCAAAACCACGACTTCACCAATTACTTGAAGTCGTTCGCACGAGCATGAGCCAACTCAAAAGGCTCATCATCTTCTTCGTCTTCACCGTAAGAGGGCGAGATATTGTAGAATAGTCTATCGGCACCAACTCAAAGCTCGAGTTGCTCGCCCCCGAGATCGACACGAGCCCGTGCAGTTGCCAAAAATGGTTTCCCGAAGACTATAGGGAGCTTCGGATTGGACTCGTAGTCGATCACTACGAAATCTATGGAAAAAAGGAACTTCCCCACACTCACCATCATATCTCGCACCACACCACTCGGGTGTACTATAAAACCGTTAGCCAACTCAATCTTGTTGGACGCTTGTTGGAGCTGTCCCCTGCCCAACCGCTTGTAAACCTTCAGGGCATTATGGTGACGACAACATCCGTGTCGCACAGACCCATGGACAAGGTTTCCAATCTGAGCCTACAAAACACAATAAAGTATCCTGGGTCTTTTTTCTTAGCCAGATTTAATAGCTCTTGTAGAGGTCTCAGCAACGTCCATATACTGGACTCTTTTCTTTTCCCACCAATTGCCGTGCCAAAAGTGACCGCCATGACTTGTTTTCTGTCCGATGCTCCGGGGTTGATAGTATCACTGGGGAGTGATCCCGGAGGTCTGGCACTGATATCTGTGGCTAACTAATTAACTTGAGTTTCAAGTTTCCTCAAGGCGTCTTTCCTTAAAGCTTGCAACTTGGCAATTGCGGCATTGGTGTCCGCCCTATATTTCAATGACAAGTTGATGAAAACTCGCATAAGATCTTCTAGGGACTGGGTGGGAGGACCTTTGGGAGGTGGAGCATTATGCCTGGTCAATGTTTGCTACTGGCCAGGTTGCCGCTGGAGTCCCAGAGGAGCATGACTTCTATTCCCTTACTCATGAGGAGGAGGCTAGAGTACATTGTCGGAATAACCATAACTTTAGTTAGGGTGCTTCCGCCAATTATGATTGTAAGTCTCACTAAAGGGATTATTTTCTTTTCTGCCAACATAGTTGATAGAAGTAGCGTTCTCAAGACAATCAGAGTAAACGTGGCCTCCATCACATGTGACACACTGAACAGCTTAGGGGTGGAAGTGTTGCTTTGTACAACACCAAACTTGACTCGGGCCTCAACATAACTTCTGATGTTGTTTGACTAGGATGGCCTTGATCTATTCTTGGATCATTTTGATGGTCGAGTCACTAGAGCTACTTCCAATTGAAGTGCCCATATAATTATCTCCACTCATCCGATTGCTCGCAAGAGTGTCGATGATGGCTCGCTGTCTAACGGGTGTCCACATGAGTAGGGACCCTCTACTTGAGGCATTGAGAGTGTTCTAGTAGTTAGAATCCAAACCATAGTAGAAGGCTTTGATTTGCTCCTTTTCATTCAGCTCGTGGTGAGGGCATGCGTCAAGAATACCCTTGAACCTTTCCCAAGCCTCATGAAATGCCTCTCTATGAAACTGTTGAAATTTAGAGATAGCCCTAACTTTCTTCTTCTTCTTCTCCTCATTGGATGAGAATTTCTCCAAAAACGTCTGGACCATAATTTGCCACGTAGGCACTGCCAAGAGCTAGAGAGAATAGTATCAGTCTAAGGCCTGTTCCAGTAGGAAATAGTGGAACATGTTCAGCGCGATGATTTCTTGTGCTGCAACATTGCTATTTAGGCTTGCGATGACCTTAATTTACTTGTTCACATGTGTGATCAGGTCATCGAGGTTGTTCCCTTTGAACTGTCCAATAGACTGGATTGTCGTGATCATCACGGGCTTAAGCTCAAGGTTACCCCTATGAGGGGGCACTTGAGGAGTCTAATCTCCATAAACATGTTGTCCGGTGTCTCCTACGTCTTCCATACCGAACATCCAAACAGGAAAGTTGATATTCAGATAAGCTCTCTTGTTGTTGTTATTCTGGCCATTTATGTGGCCATTAGGGTTCTGTTGTTGCTGCTGTTTCTGGTTGTGCTGGGGTTCTCTCTTTAATGAATCTCGTGGTTACTCCTATTTTGCTGCTAGTCGTGTTGTACCGCCACGTGTTGTGGCTGCGGCGGTTGGTGTTGCTGGCGACGTTGTAGCTCAAGAGCTACCTGAAAGTACACCTAAAGATCGGCAAGTTTCCGCTGCTGATTCTGCTGCTAGAGGTGCAATGCAGCCAGGTTATGCTGCCATTGCAGGAAATCTTGTTGTGATACAGTGCTAGACACTGGGATCGCCGGAGTCTCCACCGAGGAGGCATTAGGTAGCCCTCCATGCAGATGAGTAGGGTCTTGCACCCTAGAGGGGTCATCTAAATTCTTGATGTTCTTGCGACTAAGTGTCGTCACACTGTATGTTTCCACGTTCTGGAGTGGAGGATCTCGGGCACCGCTTGTCCCTATGTTAGCGGACAAGGTGCCAGTGTCTTCTCTAATGTTAACTCTTTTGGGGGTTTCGTTCACCATTGTATTACATTTTCTCTTGAGAGTGTCTTTCTTCTTTGCCCGGAAAGTCCGCTAAGGCTCCGGATCGTACTGCAGGTGTTGTCCGCGACGTCTGTCACGAGCAGTCCGTTGCATTCACGAATAGAGAGGAAATAACTAAACACTGGAGGAAAAGAACTACAACTAAGAAACTCTAAAACCATTTGCCAAAGTTCCCCATCAACGACGCCAAAACTTGGTTTGCCTCCGGCAAGTATACCAAAATCGCGCAAGTAGTATAGACTTGTGAAAGTTCGAGTTATCGTATCCACAGGGAACGATGGTGGTTTGCTATTTTTAACACAGTTGAAGCTAACTAACTACTATAAAGCGGTAAATCGAATTGAGTGTTGTGTGTGTGGTTGAACAAGCATTCCAATATAAAAGCAATAATGGAAAGACGAAAAATAAGAGTGATGGAGATTACCAAGTGGAGATGAGCGTTATCGGGATGAAATTGATTTGTGTAAGACTAATGGAATGACTAGTTGCCAAAATATATTCGTCTATGTCTCGTTTACCAAGCCCGCTTTTGTACTCGGGAGTCCACTTTAAGGCTTAACCCAAGACTCAAAGCGAATACGCCAGCCTCCTACGACCCGCACGTAATTGCTCCCCCATGCATTTTACTGCAAAGGGGTCATAAACGCTTTGACTTTGCGACAGGCTCTATGATAGGGCATGGGGTGCTCTAGAGACTGCTACTTCAAGAGAATTGCCCCCACTAGGTGATTCAATCCGCATGAGCAACTCCATGGTCAGGATGGAACCCGTGATGTGATATGAGATGTGGATGATCAAACCATGTCTAGGCATTGAAACCAACGAATCATCATAACGAAACTATACTACAACTACACTAAGTCAATTAACTAAATCAAACCATTATTCTAAAAAAAACTACATCCCTATCACTTAGGTATTAGTTGTACATCATCATATAAGAAATGAATTTGAGCAAGTAATTGAAGACAAATATATTAAAACAATTCATATAATAACAATAGTCAATTCTATTGAAATGAACTGAGAATAATAATGAAATCAATCCTAAGACTAGCAAGTTGGATATCAATCTATGAACAATTCTTGTTCTTGATATACCAATAATCCAAACTTGTAAACCACAAAATAATTGTCTCTGAACTCTCAATGAAAATGGATGATGGAGGAAGAAGGGAGGCTTTGAAAATGGTGAGAGGAAGTGAAAATGAGGAAATAAGGGTGGATGCAAGTAAAGTCCGAACTCCTCAACCCTAGGCTTCTATTTCTTTTTATAGACTCTAACAGTGGTGCTGCGACACCGCTCTTCTGCGCCGCGGCGCTGCGTGATTTCAGCACAGGTTGACTTCGATTGACTTGCTGGCATGTCGCGGCGTAGAACTCCAATGCCGTGGCGTAACTCTCTGTTTTGCATTTAAGTTTTGACTCGGCTTTTTCACCCTTTCGTGCCCCCTGAATATCCTCGTAATGACCTGAAAATTATCAGAACACTAAAAGAAGAATTTTATGACTCAAAGTAGCATAAAAATCATAAATTTACACCAAAGTCAATTTGTCATCTACTTAAGTTCAAAAACACGAAACTAAGGCAATAACACTTAAATTGGAAAAATTGAGGTTGGAACACGAGGACATGAGGACACACATAACATGATTTAGGAATCAATAACTAGCACAAAATACTAGTTATCATCGACATCAATCTACAAGCTTCTAAAACTGATAAACTTGTCTGGAAGCACGTTCCAAGGAAGGGCTACACGCTGGGAAAATCTTATTAAGCTATCATAAAAACCAACACAGAGTTGATCATCCCATGCACGTGGATTCCAAAAGTGCTCCCAAAAATTCAATCATTCGCTTGGTTGGCCGCTCTTCGAAGTATTCCAACGTGTTAACTTTTGGAAGGCAGAAGGCTTTGTTTATCAATTGTTGATTGTCTCTGCGTGTTCTGCCACTCAGCTTTTAACAGTTACGACCACATTCTCCTTGGGTGCCCATGGGTTTCATCAATTTGGTCCTCAATCCTCTCGTGGTGGTCGGTCTCCGATGTCCTCCCCTCCACCGTCCCTGAGTTACTCCTGCAATGGTCATCCATCCTCAAAGCCAAGGAGGTTGGTTATCTCTGGAAAGCTTGCAGCCTTGTCTCTCTTTGGTTCATCTGCTCGAAGAGGAACATGATTCGTTACAACAAGGGTCGAGCAGAAGCTGAACCTCTCATTCGCAAAATATAATGGTTTCTTTTTTCCACTGCCCATTTAAATAGCAATGCCTTCTATTCTTCAGATTGCCACACCGCCTGCCACTTGGAGTCAGAGGCCGCCTTATAACTCGCATTTTGTGCTAGTTATTAGACCCTAAATCATGCTTAATATGCCCTCAAATGCTCTGTTTTGGCACCGAAATAGCCTTTATTTTTGGGCCAAACGTGTAAACTGCCGTTGTGACGTGTTTAAAATATAAAAGTTGTGTTTTGGTGTTATTTGTGCATTTTAGTGCTTTAAATTGCTTATTTGTGCCCGA
>JAYMTF010006467.1:0-10229 GCA_036897485.1 Pelargonium nanum
TATTAAATCAAGCAACGTCAATGCAAACTAAAACAAAGACCCGAGCAACGCTGGGTAAAAAAACTAGTTGTAAGTGAAATTAAGCATGCATAAATGGACCCAAATATATGTGCATCATCAAAAGCAATAATAGAAGTGGGAACATAAGTAGTAACCGAAGTGTAAATCAGAATTGAGCAAAAGACACTATAAAGCGCAATCAAACAACCCTTCCAGATAGCTTTAACCCTACCCTTCTCAATAGGAACCACCAAATACACGAGAGGCCAATAACCCAATGGAATACCAAACCAATGGTGTAGCAAAATCATCTTAGCCATAAACACATTGTCACTAACAATGAGCTTACTCTTGCCCAGATTCACTAACTTACTAGAAGAATACTCGTAAGAACAAAAAAACAAAAAGAAACTGAGAGACCAAAGATTTGTGGTCATTAAAATAAATTAGTGTCATCCACAAATATGAAATGAAAGACGCTAAATGGATGATCACAACAAATAAAAGGTTGAATCAAACCACTATCAACCGAAGCTGATAGATTTTGGCTAAAAAATATCATGGGCCAGGATGAGGAGATTCGGAAACAGATGATCTCCCGAAGAAACCCCTATTAGCCTGAAGAAACCAAACGACTATGTTTCTGCTACAAGTGCACTTGGAGTTTGCACTATGTTTCTAGTTCTTGTTTAATCAACCAGATAGCTGTTTCCAGCACAGTAAAAACAACTGAAACTCAAACTTCAAGTCTTCAATCTATAAACACAATCCACCAAGGTAGTCTTGGATCTTGAAACCCAAATCAGTTTTTCCTTTATATACATTATTTACAAGTACATAAAATTTCAACTAATATCATGCACACAAGGATTTAAGTTCTTGCGACGACATTTATTTGAGGCAAAAATAAGTTTAGACAAGGTAAGGTGAGATTCATGTAAATAAGTAATCAAGGGATCAAATTTTTTTCTGACGAGATTTCAAAATTGAAGATCTAATGGAAAATGTATGTTACATCAATACAACATTATATCTATGTAACAATGAAGGATTCCACAGATACTAAACAAGTTCCACAGAGATGAAAATTGAAAAGATTATGTATAACAGTAATTTATTTCAAGCACCTGATCTTCTTTGTAGACTCTATAATGCTTTGGCACATCTCTGGGTGTCTTGACTTCAATAGTTTCTCAAGTTGAACAGCAGCATCAGGGAACTTATCCTCCTTGGTATAAAATTCCGAAGGAATGGCAAATAAAACTAAATTGATGTCCTCTTCTAGCTGAAGAGAAAACAGATGGCTGAAGACCTGAGGGAAAATATAACAACCGCATATCAAAACACAATACCCGCAAAGAACCTGAAGTAGGTAACGAGGAAGGGAAGACGCACTAGACAACATTATATTCAATGAGTTCTGCAAAAGGATTTATGTAGCAAACCCTAACTTTGTTTTGGGAATAATCTATTCTATTCACTCTATCAGCTCTTTTCCGGTGCATAGATTACACATCCATAAGCAAGTTCAAAGCTGAACACTGTTTTAATTGATATTGTGAAACTGAACATCTCATTTTAATCTTAAAAAAATTGTGCACTTCCGCAACTAGCAAATGAAAGTTCAATCAATGAGCACAACAGTGGACCTTTAAACTACAGTGTTCCGCTATTATGAACAGGATGGCCAATTCTAATGCGTCCCAAGTTGTGGAACCTAAAAGTGAAATTAGCCATCACAAAACAGAATTTATGATAAACACTAAAGATGTGAACATTATCATTTTTTATTATAATAATACAATGATTCTGTATCCTTACCGCTTTCAATCTTGAAACAACCATGTCTTTAACAGCTTCTGACCTCGAGACCAAGTTAATAATAAATAGACCTTGTTCAGAAATGGTATCTTTTACAGTCAGAAGGAAAGATTCTTCCACAAAATCTGGAGCAGGACATGTCATTCCGGAGCTGCAAAACAAAAAAAGTAAATTAAACTATATGTCAGAATACGAAACTGTAAGAGCCTGCAAACTATTAAACAAAGATATGTTTAACAAACAAGAAGTACTGTGTAGATATTAACCTTGAATCAGAAGAATCTACATCAATAATAAGTATGTCAACCCGGGAAGTCTCTTGAACTTCAGCATGGGAAGTAGTACCACTTTCATTTGGAGATGGGGGCTTTGCTTTGGAGAGAGCATCCCCATTTCCATTAACAAGAGATGCTCCATTAGCTGCTGGTAAATTTGCAACATCTCTAACAAATTGTATTCCATCAGCGATATGCACCTGAAATACCATAGGAGTATCAAAGAACTCAAGAAATAGGTGTATGAAAGTCTAAACATGAGACAAAGAACTCTAAGAGGGAGATGCTTCCATTTGGTTGATAATTCTCTTAACGTTCCTTTGTAAGGATAAAAATAAGGCAAAGAAATTCAGGAATTTACCTGCAAGTGCTTATCTTCAATGAAACCAAAATAGTCCCTAGCAAGAGTATGTATCACAGGATCTAACTCAACAGCCTGTATAAGAACACGATATTATGATATAAATGTTGGCCTTAGTACTTTTATATAGATAAAATTAATAAACGCTTTGAAATTACCTCGATGTGCATAAATGGCATACATTCATGGAGAAACATGGGAAGTAAACCTGCTCCAAGACCTATAACAACTGCTTTAACCTGAGAATGGTTATATATAACAAATTAGTTGATTGCAACAAAGTGCTCATGAACATATGACAAAATAATGGATGAACAGCAGTCCTTACTTCTTTTCCAGAAGATGACACACTTTCCAAATAAGATGCAATTAACATATACCCAGAGACAATACCCATATGATAAGAACTTGCTAAATAGCCATGATAAACCTTTGGTTCATCGCTTGACTCTGCAGCAGTAACAGCAATGATATTAAAAGGCTAAACAAACAACCAAAATCACACTATTAGGATGAAACACCATATCATTTTCACTATCTAAACAAATATCTCATTAGCTGCCAAACTTCATTTAGTACAATTATTATAACAAATGGATCTCAGAATTTGAATAGAACCAACACCAGCATTTAAAAAAAAACAAATTTATAAAAAGGAAAACAGAGTTTGCATAGGCAGAGCACCAGATTTGGTGCTATGGCAGCCAAAATGACATAGTTTTATATTTAAATCACTTCAACTTTTTAAGCTGGGTTCAAACATGAAAAAATGTCATTTTGGCAGCCATTGCACAAAATCTGGTGCACTAACAATGCAAACCTTGTTAACCCTTAATAAAAATAACATCAAAGCCACGGATTACTACCATCAATTTGTTTGTGAGTTCCTCTTTTTTTGGATTTGGAAAGTGTGTTGGTCTTCTTCCTCTCTGTTTCGCCAACAAGAAGAGCTTCAGACTGTACCAGACCCTCAGCCCTTTGAAAAACAAGACGACGGAATGTCAAATCTTTAGATGACGAAAGGTGACTAAGATCAGCATCAACATTTTCATATACCACATCTTCAACTGTTATTTCTCCCGTTAGAGGAGATGTGACCTGCAGAACACAGGCAAGTATCAAGAATAATGAGAATACATCATACATATTAAAATATTTACATCAAACAGCTGCAACAATTTATTTCCTTAATCATGTAAAAGGTATAAAAGACAGCGACTACTGAGGCCCAGATGAAGATTGTTAAGAACAAACAAGCAACATTCAAGAAGACCTAACTGGATTTCATTTCTTTATTTTATATAATGGCTCCCATTTATTAAGAAAACAATATGCTTAAATCAAAACTACCAAAGATGAGAGAATTCCATAGCACTTATAAGAGAATTGTACAAGAGGAACCTATAATTACATTTATCGATCAGATTTGACAACACAATATAACTGAAGTGCACTAGGCCAACTTAGGTTATACTGAACTAATTTCAACAACATGCATGCAGTTTGGCATCCAAGTAGAAGACCTAATTTTAAATTGATGCATACATATGCTTCATTGCATAATTCCACTCAAGATTGTTTCTATGATATTATCCTGCCACCCTGGGTACTGTCAACAATCTACTCAAAGTCACAGAGTCTGTTGTGGCTGGACTACACGACATACAAACATTACTTGAAAATAAAAATATCAGACAACCCCATTTGGACCAAAAGTTCAGCCAATGCAAAACTTTACAATATCAAGGGAAGATGGATTGAGGTTAAGTTCCATTCCAGGCTTCTTAAGAACTTGAACTCAGGCCTGAGGTATGAGAATCTAACATAAACCCCTAAGACGAAACAGCACTTGTCCTAATTATTTTGGCTTTTAGTAATCATGTATGATGCACTAAGTTTCAGCATTGCGTTAAAATATGTGTAAAATACAGCATTTTGCATATTTACATAAAGTAAAAAAGAAAGAAAAACAACTGGAGATGTTTTTAATACGCACCAGAAACGTCTGAATAACTGATAAAATAGCGTATTCAATTTTTATATTCATATGTACCTCCATTTCCAAACCCAGGTAAGATTTGTAAGTTCTTTTTCTTCAGAGAATTTCAATTATTTATTAGTTATATTAGTGATTCATACTATAATATACATATATATATTATTTTTACATTTATAATGTATTGTAACGTACCGTATTCTAAGTTTTCTAAAAATTGCGTATTCTGTATTCGTATTGTAAGGTACAACGTATACTGTATTCATGCAACATAGGTAATCATACAGTACTAAAGAATAAATAAATGTTCTTAGTTATGAATCAAAAGAATGCTGAGTTTTCTTCAGTAACCGTACAAAAGGAATGTGCGCAAGTGTATGAAATTAAACCCCTAACTCGAAACCGTACTTGTCCTTACTACTTTAGCTTTTAGTTACCGCACTAAAATAATATGTAAATATTCTATCTTGTATCAATAAAAATGCTGAGTTTTATCTAATTGAGCGTACTCCCGTACAAACAATAGCAAGTACCCATAACTTCATAAAAGCTAAAGAAGGAATGAAATAACATAATAGGGGAGCTATGAACCTGGTGAACAGTATTCCGTTGTTTGATCCCATCACCTGCCATCATGAATCTGCACATACACATAACATCACCTTATAAGCATATTCAAGTGGCGGCTAAATGGTAACCATAAGCAACGAATGCCAGAGCATAAGAAATGGTAGTTTAAATACCCAAAAAGATACAGGTGTATTCTTACAGAAAATGATTTAACAAGAGTTGCTAAAAACAAATATACAGGCATATTCTAATGGTAGAAGCATCCATGACAAAAATATTGAAAATAAAAATAAATTTGGTGTTAACAGGAAACGGTTTCATGAAGGAAAAAAATACAATCAAGGTTGAGCTATATCAAAGATATAAAGGAAAAGCAGAAGGGGCAGTAACTTACGGAATTTGAGCTCCATTATCATCTTGTCCTGGTGCTAACTGTTTAACCAGAGGAGATAAATCTGTCTGATAGAGACACCAAATTAGAAATAAATACCCAAAAAGAATCACTAACTATATGTTGGCCCTTTACAAAAAAAAAAAAAAAACAAATTCAAAGAAATACTACCTGAATATCTTCCATGCTGGCATTACTGTGGCTGCTGTCTAATAATACCTACATTCAGCAAACAAAACTTATTTGTGATGTTTAATCCAACAAAAAAAAGTGTATAAACAAAGAACTCAAATAGATAATACCCAATTGCTATTGACAAAAAATACCATTATTAGACGAGCTGCCTTTGAGCTTTCAACTACCATCCACTGCCCTTCTTCTGAGGAGAAGAGCCATTCATGAGCCCGAGTCTGAAATATAATATGCAATTACATATTTCAAACAGAAAAAATTATGTGTTTCCATATCTGGTTAAAGTTACAAGAAGCAAAGTAAAACATACATGCAGAAGAGATGCAAAAACTTTCAATGATTTCCTAATAAGAATCCATTTGCAGAGAAGTTTCAATAATCACTAATTAGCTATATGTGTGTCTGCATGTGCATATGCATATAAAACAAAAGGAAAAACAAAGTAGATAGAAAATTGAGAAGAGAAGTTTCAATAATCACTAATTAGCTATATGTGTGTCTGCATGTGCATGTGCATATAAAACAAAAGGAAAAACAAAGTAGATAGAAAATTGAAAACAAAGTGAGCTGATGAGTGGAAGTTTGTTTCCCTAGACTGCATAATTATTTGGTGTCCAATACATGTATATATCTTGATAAAATTTTGGAGTTGAGAAAATCAAGGCACCAAATTATACCTCCTTAACAGTATTATAATTTATACCTCAATACAAGAAGATTACATGAACTTGATGAAAGGTGGAAATGGAGGGATTGAGGGAATAAGAGAAAGACAAGCGCGCAGTTAAGTTTTAATCTTTTCTTCACATACCGAGTCAGAAAAGGATGCAATTTCTTTAAAAGGGGATATGAATAGTATAAAACAAATTAAGTAAAAGTTTTTGCCCAACATTGTCAAGTTGGATAGTACGTGGATGATTAGTCCTATTCAACAACAAATCAGGTAATATGTGTAATATGTCTCAAACCAGGTTACCATGTATAATCATAAGGAAGGGTGAGTGGCTAAACCTATCTAAACAGATCAAAATAACTATCTCTCGATTTTTATAACTACGTATCTTGATAAAAATATCATATAGATTCTTATTTAACCATTATAACTTCCTATTTCATATGGAAAGACCAATTTCAACAAAGTTCACTAGCTTTTGGATGTGCTTCAGTTTTATATTCCAGACAAAAGCAGTCTTCTGCTCAGAATGCAACCACACGATTTCGACTGGTTCAGACTGCAATGGAAAGCAATTTTCTTTTTCTCGTGTACACATGGGATTGTATATCTCATGTTTACTAAGTGAAATCAAATCAAGTAGATACATCAACACGCACCTTAGGCACAATAAAAACCCCACAATGATATGAGAATGAGCCAGACTGCTGTTGGGCATCAAGAAGAACAGCTTTGAATCTGAAACGAGAGCCCATTTGTCCACCCAACGTAAGTTCAAACCGACGACCTGGGCTTAGCTTCATGAGATCTCCTTTAGCTCCTAATTGTAGATCCTCGAGAGAGCACCGTATATCAGAACCATCGGAGTACTCTCTACGAATTCGATTCTCGTTTTCAAGAGCCTCACTCAGTCCAGAAGCCTAAAAACGCATCCAGTAGCCTCAGTCAAGCTTTTTATGAAATCAGAATTCCAAGATTTTCACTCATGGGATTGCATTAAAAATAAATAGGTCCAAAAGTAATATCCCTTCCCCACTAGGTCCAATAAATTTCCAGTGGAGGCAATCTAGGATCCCAACTACAGGATTTTCTTTACAGGGCCAGATTCACTGGAAGAGAGTCCTACCAGGCACCCGCATAATTGTTACCTCACTGCATGAACATTACTTGTACTAGTTATATAACTGTTACTATTAGAACACTTCAGCCTCCAAGAGAGACGTGCAAGCCTTTTTTATTACCTGGTTAGCATTGCAATTAAAAGAAGACAGGTTGAAAGATGTAGTAATCTGGTGCAACACAGTAGAAATGTCTTTCTCAGCCACCACCATAAAGGTCCTGTGGTTAGATTGACTAGATTTTTGCAAAGGTATAGCATGGACGCCAATTTTCCACCCAAATCGGAACATAGAGAAAAGGACATCTGCATATGGGAAGGAAGAAAAAAAAACTAATATTTTTTCCTTACAACAGACAAAGGCAATAGATAAATTATATAAACACAAAAGATACACACTGCAGACATAAAATTTAATCCTCCATCATAAGCAAAACTGTAGAGTAAAAAAGGCATACCTAGAACATAAGATTCAGCCAATGTAAGACAAATAAATTTTCCCCCAACCTTCAAAACTCTTTTCACCTGTTAATACATTCCCAGTTAAATAAATTCAACAGAGAATATACACAGTCCATGGCCATTAAAGCCAGAAAATTGAGCACATAAAAGATATGACTTCTATGTCTATGTTCATGAAAAGTAAGTATATCAATGCTCAGGATACCTCTGATAAATATCCGATCCCCAGTTTAGGGCCAAGCTTTGGCTCCATCAGAGCATCCAATCCACCTTTATCAAGAACAGCATCAAAGGTCTCATCCATGAACTGGTAAAATAGGACCAACACAACATGTCAGAGAAACACAAAGATATTCTAATACAATCAATCATAAGTTGTATAGGTCAATATATTGCTGTTTTTCATATCTAGTTTAAATACACTTTAATTAATGCATCCATTATAATCTATGCAAGTGAACCATCTCATAGCCTGCCCTACTTAAGTTTTGTTAAAGTAATTAGTCTAGCTTAGGAGGGGCTCTCTGACAATTGTGGCACCACTAAATAACCAAAAATCTTGAAAAGAATGGCAATGGAGATCCCAAAGGAACACAAATACCAATCATCTTAAACAAGTGCAGAGTTCATTGAAATGTTTGAGGTTCCAAGTCCTTTGTTGTGGGTCCTTTCGTTTCGCACCTTTTTAACGAATCGTCTTTTCTTTGTAACACTCCAATGCTCCAGAGCCTGTAGGGTTCAGTCTAAAAGAAAACTTTATTCCATTTCTTATTTTTTAATTGACGTGGATGGTTGACAGAAATCTACCACCTTTCAAATTTAACCTATTTTTCTGTGTCTTTTTGCATTTAATACTATGTGTGTTTTAAAAAGTACTTATACGAAGTTTAACTTAGACTAGTAAGTTCTTTGAATAAGGATAACTAAAGAAACAATCCCTAGTAAAGGGCTCCTTTTTCAAAGTATAACGAGAGCTTATATTTTTTGTTTAAACTAAAGTCTTGTTGCAGTGTAAGGCTTTTAAACTTTATGATTTGCTTATATCAGTTATATTAGAGGGAAAAGGTAGCAATTAACAAATCCCTTACAAATTTGACTGCATAAAGATTCTAGTTCTGTAGTAGGCAGATGATAAGGATAAGGAATTCACCACCCTCTTTTCCAGCAGATAGATTGCCTTTTGCAAGTTTTAGTTTGTTTGTATGAAATGGAGGCCCAACAGGCCGAACTACAACATAGGGGATAGCTCTCCCCATTTCCCATAACCTCTCCCCAACCCCGCCCAATACAATTCGAAACCGTTACATCTGCTAGAGAAGTATGAGAATTAAACCATTAGGAAGTCCCTTGGGCTAAGTCTCCCTTCCTATCCCACCCAAGAGAAGCATTAATTTTTACTTCCCAACACATCAAAACTGTGTTACAATGTACACCATTATTTTTCCTTTTGGATTCTAAATAGATGTGTTTTCCATTTCTCAAGCTGCAAGCACCAGAGAATATCTTTTCATCTACCAAGCTACATAGTTTAACCACTCCTGAACCTACAAGTAGCATTAAACTACAGACTTTTCATCTTCTAGTCCATACAATTCAACAATATGTTGAAAAAGCAATTACCTTCCCATTCCTTGAGCTCATACATTACCTAACAACAACATTGTATCAACACAAACACCAATTTTTGCAATTCATTGGAAGAGAAAGAACCTGCATGCTGGTGATGTCCATGACGCGCCACCGCATACCAGGGCGCTCGCGGACGTTGCGGCGGAGCATGTCGGAGATGACAACTTTGGAGAAATCAATATTGGTGATGGCGCGGAAGCCGGAGTCATAGAGGTGCTCGGAGAGGCGGGAATTGCCGCAGGCAGGGACGAGAATCTGCGGCGGCTCCGGCGAGGGAGGAGAGAGGGAGGGGAGGTGGGAGAAGAGAGGTTCGCGAAGCTGAGGCCACTCGGCATACCACTCAAAAGCCTCGTCGGCGCCGCGGATGGTGAAGAATTTGTCCCAGTTGTCTTTGCTGGTGAAGTCTCCGAGGGTTTCGTAGAGCGGTTCGGCTGATGCCTGCTGGTTCTTCTTGCTCTGACTCTTCTTCTTCCCCATTATTATGTGGACAAGTCTGGTTTTGGGTTCTTCGGTTTTGTTCAGTGAGTGTGGAGTTCTGCTTTCGTTTCGTGTAGGGTTTTGGCCAAGTAAGGAGGAGGGAGGGTTTTTTCAAGTAGAAAAATGATTTATTCATGTAAGTTAGTACATGTAAAGTACATGTGTGAGATGTGGAACAATCTCATCCATTCATCTGTGTATTTGGGCATGACCCATTAATTTTATGATGACCCAACAGCTGACCCAGCAGCTTAATAGTTGGTAC
>JAYMTF010006468.1:0-10228 GCA_036897485.1 Pelargonium nanum
AAGAGCTATTTTATGCTCATGAGCTTGTTTGACCAGCTCATGAGCTAATCCAAACACCCTCTAGATCTCCCTCCTATACCTGTGCTGTGGAGACTCGTGATCAGATTATTATTTTCTGTTGGTGCAGTTGGTCGATGAAATAAATTATATTTGTATGTGATGCAATCTTCAGCAACTAATATAATTGTAGTTTGCATTTACTTCCAATGCTGACATTCTTATGGTTTTCATGTTGATAGCAAGTTTATTGTGAAACTTAATTTCTTGTATACTTATTGGCAGACTCAGTAGTTATGGGTTGCAGATTCAAAACAACTACAATTTTAAATCATTATCTAGCAGATTGTGAACCTATCACACAATAATCCAAATGAATTAATTCCCACCACTCTCAAAGCTAACAGAGATTGAGAGTTCAGATCTTTCTATGAAAAACTTGTTCAGGGCAATTCCTTAACTAACTAAGCAGACCTCTTCGTCTGTATTGAGTGTAGCACATAACAAGTTATCTGATTCAATACCAGATACAAAACTTGCTCTTCTCTTTTCAGAATCCCAAGTTCGAATGGTTAACAACTTTGTTAGTTTAGTAACTTGATAATTAGTTGTTTATAGTAGATGGGTTGCAATCAAGAATTTGACTTACGTGGAAAATTGAATCAATAAATTCTCAAGATAAACTACAATCAAAACAGAAGCTATCGCAAATTCAACCAAATGCACTAACATATATATCATGATGAGTTCGCACAAAATGAAGAGCAACAACAGACGCAAACATTCGAACAATCATCTTCTTAGGCTTACCTTTGCCAAATGCAAAGCAAGCGCGTCCCTGATTCTCTGCCCGTTCTCATCCATCTCTCCTTTGAACGGTTGCAGCTCCTCCTCCTCCCTCATGTACTCAACATTCTCATCCGGCAGCAGCTCATTGCTCTTCAACAGAAAATTATGCAACAGACAACCCGTAACAATGACAAAGGGCAGAAACTCGAGACTCTCCTCCTTCCACTGTTTGGACAGAAGCTGCCACCGAGCTCGAACTCTAGCAAATGCAGTACTAACCAATCTCATGCCCCGACTATGTGCAGAATTGAACTCGGTCTTGGAGAAACTCAAGCTATCCTCAGTTCTTTTCGCATAAGGTGTCAATAGCCATGGCAAGAGAGGAAAACAGGAATCACCCAATATGTATTGAGGAATGGAGCTTCCATCCCAGAGCTTATAGAAAGGTCCATTCAATAGCTCTTTTGATTCTTCAACACCCAAAAAAAGCTTTGTCTGGTGTAAAATGGTTTCAGGATGCAATGTGCTAGGCCAACCAGCTGACACATCCAAGAACCTTCCTTCAGAGTCCACCAATGCCTGAACCATCACCGACCCATTTTTCCCAAGCAGCTCACCATCAACCCCAAATCTGCCAAACCCTAAAACTCCACAACAATTGGGCAGCGAAATGAACCCAAACCCCACCAAAATCCTCCCCATGTCGGACCGGAACTCGAACAAGTGCCCTAATTTATCATTCACCAGCTTACAAACCGTGTAGAAGGCGCGGCACGCATCGGCGGAGTCAAACCCGAACCGCCGCCCGACCGCCTTGTACGGCGCGCCGTGCGCGAGGCGGTAGAGGGCGGCGGCGAGGGCGAAGTAGGGAGGAATCGAGGGAAGCGACGAGTCCAAATCCGAGGAGAGGAGTCTCAGGAGGTGAGTGAACGAGGGTTTGGACATGCGGAAATTGTGGGTCCACCGGGGGTCGTAGTCGTCGCCGGCGGCGACGAGGAAGCGGTGGAACCAGCATTGCTGCTGCGGCGACGGAGGCAATGCTGGGCTGGGGAGAGGGTGGGGAGGAATCAGAGACGAAATTGAGGCGGAGATGGAGGCGAGGAGGGTCTCGAGGGTCAGGGTTTGGGAGGGGAGGAGGAGGAGATCGTTGTCGGAGAGGAAGGAGTGGGAGGCGGAGGTGGCGGAGGAGAGAAGAGAGAGAAGATGTTGGGTCAAGTGTTGACGGCGATTCTGGGTTTTGTTTTTGGTGGCGGCGGCGGCGGTTTTCAGTGTATCCTTCCTTCCTCCGGCGCCGGCAGCCATTTCTGGTGCAGTGCAAAACTAGTAACCAAAAAAAAAAAAGTCTTTTTTTTAATAAGTGGAGGCTGAGTCTGAGTCTGAGTCTGACACAGGAAATAAAAGAGGAAAAAAGCAATAAAGCATTGGGCTTGACTCAGAGTCACAACACAATAAGGCCTAAAACCCCAATCAAAATCCAGACCTTAATCCTCTAGGAAACCGCCATCACTAAAGTCCCCTTTTTTAGTTCTGATTATATATATAGCTCGATCCCATTAATTGATCATTCACGTCTTCTTCTTCTCCGTCTCTCAAACGCTTAATCTTCCATGGAGAAACTCAAGATTGCCGGAACATGGTCGGGCGTGCTGGAGGTCGAATTGGAGAATTGGACCGTACCCATGTTGCGAGCGGAGGTGGCGAGCCGATCCAGCTGCGGCCCGGAGTCGATCAAATTGATTTGCGCCGGCAAGTTGTTGAAAGACGGCGATGGCAGCGAGAAGTTGAGTCAAGTGGGTGTCAAGAACAATGCTAAAATCCTTGCCAGTCGTGACTGTGCTGAGGAAGGACAGGCCTTGAAGGTCGAACTCTTGGCCGAGGATGAACGAGCTCGCAGGCTCGCTCGAGTCAAGTGAGTCTTCTTTTCGCTATCTCCTATTTGTGTGTAATTCAGTTTTACTTTTGTAGAATTTGGTTTCTGGGTTTGGCTGTTTGGATCAGATTATGGGTTTTGGTGTCGTCTGTTTGTGGTTAGTGTTGTGATTTTGGTGTTGAATTGTATAAGAAAATTTGGGTGCAATGGTATCATATTGCATCAGATGGTTTGATGTAGCCCAATGAAGTAGTGAAATTGGGGTAGGTACTGTTGAAAACTTATGTTGAAGCCAATAATTTTCAGTGTCTCAAATAATGAAATTTTTGTAGGTGCTTCTAAATTTCTTTTATTCGGATGAATCTAGTACATTAGCAAGTTTCCCTTGAACCTAGTGTGGCAAGGTCACTTATGGAACTTACTTTTTGGATTATTCATCCACAATTTTATGGGTCAGGACTCTAAAGGACCTTTTTCGAATGGAAACTGGTTTGGGTTACAGGGTACCAACTATGTGGCTCCAATTTACATATTTTTATGGCTTGCCAAACATTACCCCTATTCCAAATTGCAGAATATAAACTGACTTTTGACTGTTAAACAAATCCCTGATACTGTAAAGTACTAAAGCAATAGGCAATGGTTGCCCATCTTCTGATGGTCATATATGTTTTTTTGTAAGTTTATGTTATGACTTTTGAAAGAGAAGACGGTCATGTGCGATGACTGTTTTATTTATAGCAGTGGAGCATTGTATTGTTTCTTAATGCATTGCCTATTAGAGCAAATTGAGATGTTTTCTGTCTAAATTTGATTTCATCTTTTGGGCTGACAGGGCAGCTGCCACTGCACTGTCCAAGAGGCATGCTGATGGTTCGTTACCTGATGAAGATTATAACTTGGAACTTGAAAATCAAAGTGGAAACCAAATACAGTTGGGATCTGAGACTGACAAACGGTAAGATATGAGTATAGAACTCCACATGTAATATTTGTAAATTGCATTTAGCTTGAGCAGTTGATTTCTTTTCCTTAGTGATCTAAGGTTCTCCAGTCCCATTTGTATATAATGTAATTTTGATCTATTTTTTACAGTGCAATTATAATGGGTCTCATGCTTCATGCAAAAGCAAAGCAACTAATTAGAACGCAGAAGTATAAAGATGCTTTAGAAGTGCTTGTCATGGGAGAGGTCAGTGGCTGCCTGGCTGATGCTCTTTTATTTTAATTTATTTCTCCTGAACACTAGAAGCGGTTTAAATGAAGTCATAAATTAGGTTACTTGTCTGCTGTTCCCACAAATGAAACAATCAATGCTACTGTTTCTCCATGATTTTTAATATTTTAATTCCGAATTCTGAACACTTGAACAACTATATGAACCATTGTTTGGTTATCTTGAGCATCTTATAAAGAGAGTGTCGTCACTTTTGAGCTCTTGATGCACTTATTTTGGTATGCAGTGTAAAAATGGGTAACTAAATGCTTCGATGATTTCCTGTGTAGTAGGCTGTTAGTAACTCTCTTTATGGCCTTTTCCTAAATCAGATGATTAATGCGTAGTTTGCCAGATATTTACTTCATTACCATAATTTTTATCTTGCTAGCAAATGATTTGTTGACCATTGGTCATCTTGCTATCTGTCTGTTACGTATCCAGTCAAATGAACTTCTCTACCCTTGTGAAAGGAAAGTAATCTGACTGGGCTGATTTTCTTACTTGCAGGAGGCTTTCTCTCTCTGCAATCCTGATGTAATTGAGGTGAGCAACCAATCTTTCATTTGAATATGGAATACGGATATCTATGTTCTTTAAGATTAATCATATGGAGCCATGGTATCATTGGAGAAGAAAAAAACCGTCTATAATTACTTAAAATTTTGAAAAAATTAACTATTATGCTGTTTCGTTATTGATAATTTTGTTTCATTAAGTTTTGTTCCCAGTTATTTGATACTTGAAAACATTGATTATCTTATTAATGCAATTCCAAATAATTGGACTCTCTCTCTCTCTCTCTCTCTCTCTCTCTCTCTCTCTCACACACACACACACACACACACACATTGTAAGAATACAACTTTGATTATTGCCTTTGTGTTTTTGGTTCCTAGGGTGTTGATAATATTGCTATACTGCAAATAGACATGGTGTGGTGCTACTTCATGCTTCGGGACATAAGCTGGCTCGCAGAGGCAGGTCTACGCCTTGATAAAGCTAGAAAAGGAATTGAACGTGTCCATGGGAAGGACTCCTGGCGTATTAGAGTCGTTCAAGCAGGACGCTATCCTGAACTTGCGTTGTGAGTACCTATCTGCGTATTTTCATTTTGTATCTGCCTGGCAAAAAGTTACAAGATCGATTATATGCAATTTGAGTATGACTCTTTTTATCATTTCAATATTTCTTCATAGACATTTAAGATTGGAGCTGCTGGAAGGTGTGGTGGCATATCACAGTGGTCAGCTTGATAAGTCTGCAAAGGCATTGACCTCTGCACAGGAAAAGTTTGTCAAGGTCAGTTTCTATCTGTTTCTATTTAAATCGTATAAAAATACTCAGGAGCCCATATGTTCAATGTTCAGCATTATCTTCTTACTTGGGAAGAAGAACCAAATGGAGATTGCTGACATAAAATTTGTTCTGGGTTTCTTTTCTCCTACATCACTGAACAGTTCCTATTAACTTTCTCTATATATGATTATCATGGAATTTCTTTTCCAATTTTTATTCGGTATTAGGTCTTAGTTTGGGTGGGATTCATCTGAAAGGGCCTATTATTTGGTATGTCTGCATGCTAGTATTATTCTATGCATCTGATTAGATTATCTCAGATCATTCTGTTATGCTCTCTTTGGGCTGAGCTGTTAGACTATTTCTCCATTCCAACAAACCTATTCTTGTGTCAAGGTCTCAAATAGTTTTGGTGCCATATACTTTTATGATTTACATGTGTATGTGATTAGGAGATGTCGACTTAGTGTAACCACTAATTTTCAAGTTGTAACTGTGTTTTTTAATTGCATTTACTTCTTTCCTTCAAATATGCAAATCCAATGTAAAGTTTGGTCACTTTATATATAATAGAAGGGTCATCTATCAAATTTTTAAATACTTGAGCTGGCTGAATTGGAAATATTACAAAGTTGTGTTTGAGTTAAGTAATGTATGTTCTCCCTAGTTACACTCTTATTTCAGCCTTTTAATACAATTTCCTTTTTCTTCTTTTCAGTTACAGGTTCGTGATGAAGACTTATCATTTGTCATGAGCATGGGTTACAAGGAAAGGGATGTAAAGAGGGCATTGCGAATGAGCAACCAAGATGTTGGGAGTACCATTGATTTTCTGATTGAGGAGAAGGCAAGGAGAGCACAGGAAAGAGAGAAGAATATCCAGCGGAGGAATGAAATCATGTAGGTTTTGTTAATAAATTGATGTCCATTCCCTTTGTATGTTTCTTCTCAGTTATTAAATAACCCGCAATTTCTAGGGAGCAAAAACAATATGGAGTGACAGCTCTTAAGAAGGCCGTGGATCTCCAGAGATTGAATGACTTGGTTTCGATTGGGTAAGTACTAAGCAGGCCTAACTTTCTTCAATTATTAATAATTTCTACCTTGAGATGACGTGGAGAAAGACATAGAGTTTAATTTTTTTATCAGCAAGCGTAACATAGAGTTTGATTGAGCATTGTTTCAACTGAAAAAGAAAATTTTCAAAAAAGAAGAATTGTGGATGATTTGAACTTACTTATATAGTTGAAGATTATATCCATGAATGCCTTCCATCTGTGACAGTTTTTATTACTTAATTCTGGTAAATTGGTCATCACAATCATAACTTTTTAGGTAATTGTGAATTTCAGATTGAACTTGTACCATTCATTTCCAATGTGACGCCATGTACTTTGTACTTTGTAGTCAAGTTTATAGTTAATTAAACTTTTCAGGTTTGAGAAGGAGCTTGCTGCAGAAGCCCTCCGAAGAAATGAAAATGACTCTGAGAAGGCATTGGATGACTTGACAAATCCAGAAACTAATTCTGCCATACAGGTTAACATCCGCCTCTTGGAGATAATTTTGGTCCCCGCTTATATTACACTTTTAAACTGTTTTCTTTTAATGACTTGCAGGTTGCTATTGAATCAAGGAAAAGGAAAAGACACCAGCAAGCTGCTAATGCTTCCATCGAACAGCTTGTGTCCATGGGCTTTGAAAGATCAAGAGGTATCTATACAATGGCTAGATATTGTGGTACTAGTACCATTATAGTTTGATTTTTTTATTCTTATTAATGTCTTTAATGTTTAATTTCCAGTTTTCACAATATCTGTAGTTTCCTTCAGTGTGCTTTATTTGAAAATGTAAATGCCTTTATTTTGATTTTTGAGAGCTGAAGTGGTCAATAATCCCGAATAAATTAGTTTCCAGCAAGCTACATTTTTCTTCCCTTGATGCCACATTAGTGTTTTGTAAGATTTTGATCAATTATCATTTATAATTTCATTTCGTCAATATATTTGTATGTTCTAATTCTCTCTCTTGACCCAAGGCATATTTGAGATCAGAAAATAGTATAAAACATTCTGTGGGTCAGTATTGCCTCCTTTGAATGCCAGAGGGTCATAAGAGAAGAAGTGCTCCATTCCTTTTTTGGATTTTGCCACAAAAACGTAGAACATTTCCACAACATTTGGTGATAGCTACCTCTCAAGGCAATTAACTGGGGTTCTGACAATCTGATTATTCTCTTATGTGCAGTTGTAGCAGCTGTTGATGCGGGTTGCACTGTAGAGGAAGCGACGCATCGACTTCTAACAGAACCAGAGCCAAACCCCACATCCTCTGCTAACAACACAAGTGGCTTAGGTAACGAGAGCAACAATGATACAATACTACCTAACAATACAGGCTCAGCTGGTTCGAGCGAAGGACCAAGCAATAATGACAACGTTGGGGGTGCATCAACAAGCGGTGAAGTTGAAGAGCGAGATGCAGAAATGGAGGGTGAACTTGCTGAAGAACTAGCCCATTCAGATGCTTTGTCAGACTATGACATTGAAGTTACAAAAGAAGGTGAAGCCATCACTGAATACTTGGCTTTGTTGGCATCAGCAGGCATTAGTGGAAATGCATAGTCTTCCTGATGTGAAGAAAACAGCAGTGCATAGATATTTTATTTTGTTTTTGTGAATGAGATGGCAACTATAATGCATCAGTTTAGGTAATTTACAGGTTATTTAATGCTTTCTATAATGGCAGGATAAGAGTAGAAAGGCTTAGGCTTACTTCTAACTGTTACTCCTGGACAAAATCTGTAGGATACAGAGATTATATACAAGAAAGTGATGGTGTATATACTTTGTTTCTTCTCTTGAGTACTTTGGGTGTGTAAATAGCCAGAATTCATTATTTTCAGGTTTTAAGATCCTCTTCAAAAGGCTGGTGCTAGTCACAATGTGCAGGGACTGAGCCAGCAATCAGCTGAATCTGAATCTACTGGGTAAATAAAGTAACTTGAGCTGTCTCAGAAACTTAGTTGAATCTTCTACAATATAATGATAATCTTGTCATGATTATTCAAAAAAATGAAAGGAAATACAGAACTTTGTAAATCTTTTTCTCCATTTTCTTTCTTGCCTTTTAAGTGCTAAATAGCACTGAACTCAACAACTTGGAACAGATTTGAAGTAGGGAAACAAAGTCCCACAAATTCCATTCTGATAACATCAACTATCAAACTCACGTAGGAATCTTTGAAAATTGGCTGAATTGTATATAGTTACAACTTTGCTGACTTGCTTAGCGGTTATGGAAATCATGAGATATATATACTGTTGAAGCACCAGTGTTCATGTCACCTATTCTTTTGAATCATAATTGGATGGGGATTCATTTTCTGTAACCATAACAATCTGCTGATTCTCCAAAGTGTCTTCCTTTGCTTTTGTTTCTATGTGATCCTTGGAAAGCATGTTACAGTTAATGGTGTGCCACACCGGCCTCTCTTCTTGGAACAATCTGCAGAACCAAAATCGCTGTCAGATCAAGTCATTTACCATGGCAAAGAGACGTGCATGGCGATAGCAAATAGGCAACAGATAAATAAATACTCTTTAATTGGGTGAGTAAGGGAGAAGGTAGATGGTCCATAGATATATGCATAAGAGTTCATTCTCAGTGATAAGCTAAAGTCCAAACATGGGTTATCACTAAAAATCTTAACGACACAAAAGTTTGAACTTATTTTTCTGGTGTGTTGGCACAAGTATCAGCATGCACTGCAAATACTTGCATGTACTAATTAACTATTTTGATGATACAACATAAATGAAGCATGTATGTCTAGCATATATCTTTTATAGCATCATTCTGTGCAACAGTAAAGAACTGTTTACTTAATTCCGACTTATGCTGAGTAAGGGGTCTAATATAAATGGCCTTGATTGTAGTAGCGTGGCTTCTCTCTCACCACCTCAATGCGAAGGATCTTTGTTTCAATTTACATTTTGAAGCACATATTGGCAGCTGCCTAAGTAGAGACAACCCTAATGCTACAGGTCACTTATTTGAATTGTCAGTTCTCCTTTTCCAATGGAGAGATATCTAGTGACATTTTTTTATCAAAACGAAAATACAACAGCTGAACATGCTTTTAACATTTCATCACCTACAGAGCAGTCAGACTGATCAAATTTATTACTATCATCACTATGTAGGATTATATGCCAACCAATAGCATTGAACATTTTCCCTCTGAGGACAGAGACTTACGGGTGTTTGCAAAGCATTGGGCACTGAATCGTAAGCGCATACTTGCAAGTAGATAGCTCTGTAATAGAACTAATCATAGCTCTGGGCTCTGAGCATACAAATCTCACCTGCAATAAACGGTAAGCGAAATAAGAAAAGGGAGATGTAAAAGAAGAGGAAAGCAAGTGATTAAGACAGTATCTATACACTTCAGTTGACCAAAAACAGGGAGACAATATATCTATATAATCCATACCTCAGTTTCACGTGGTGAATTTGTAAGATCACACATGGTTCCATTTGTATACTGGTGAGCATGATACCTGCACGAACCAAGTAACATGATAGTCGGTATGTTTCTCTTAATCTCTCTTTCATGTATGTTATGTATGTCCAATTGTCTACTGATTTGGTAGTGATAACATACCTCTGAGATGCATCTTTTGAACGGGGATCTTTCAATGTGGAAATGTCGGAAAGATTTTGATTGAAATCAGCTGTGGCCTCTGCATCATACACACCCAAGATGAACTCCTGAACCACCTGCAATAACATGTCATGCGAAAAAATCAACTTGCGATTATATTACTACAACTATGATTAAGATAGTTACAACAACAATAGCACATCACACAAACATTTGTTAATGACAATGCAGAATTCATGAAATATGTCCCAAAAGTACCACAACATGGTTCAAGGCTTCAAAGAAGCTACCTTGTCATTCTCCAAGTGGAGTTGCCTCAACTTCTTCTCGTAACAAAATTCATAAGACCACCAACCCTCTTGCTGCATTCATATAAGCTAAACATGATTAC